>JAMPIV010010796.1:0-57500 GCA_024509875.1 Oreohelix idahoensis | reverse complement strand
CATTGTAACTTCCCTTTAATTAGAGATAATTTACACGAGCTGCGATCCTTTGCAGCTCATGATAAAAAATTCAAACCAATCGTAATTCGTCTCTAGCTGTGTGTATGACAAGCATTCGCTTATAAGAGGTCAAGGTCACTTGAGCTGAAATCGTTTGCAGCACATACGGTGTAAGATAATTTTTTTATTTTTTATTTAACCCCTGCGGTGTAACCTCAATTTTTTGGTCTGTCCGTATTATGTATTATAATGTTGTAGTAGAGACAGCAGTATGCAGTCCTTTTCTTTGGGAGTGCTGCAGCTCTACAGCTCATTAAAGAAAGCCGCCACTGTTTATAACACATAAGGAAGGGAAACCCGAGGCCTGTAAACAGTAAATTAATATGAGGCAAACATAAAGGTATGTTATCAGGCACTCGTAGGAAATAAAGAAGTAGAACACTAGACAACAGAAAAACAACAGACATGAGTGGCTTACCCAGGATTTGAACCCTGGATCTTCCGTGCGACAACCCCACCTAGCCATGCAATCGAATCACACTATCCTCCCTGCCATCTACGCATCACCAAAAATGATGCTTCGATGACAGGTCAATAGTGCGAACCGAAAGACATAACACCGGAAGTCCACCATGGGCAGTACAGCCTATTAATGACGCAATCACTTCTGTTGTACCCTATATGACTGTTATATAGGGGAACAACAGAAGTGATTGCGTCATTAATAGGCTGAAATGCCCATGGTAAACTTCCAGTGTTATGTATTGAGGTTCGCACTAATGACCTGTCATCGAAACATCATTTTTTTGTGATGCGTAGATGGCAGGGAGGATAGTATGATTCACTTGCATAGCTAGGCGGGGTTGTCGCACGGAAGGTCCAGGGTTTAAATCCTGGGTGGAGCCGCGCTAGCGTAGTGGTTACAACACCACTCTGGCGACCGGGTGATTCGGGATCAAACCTGGGCGACGGCATTTGAGGATTTTTCGTCGACCGGGAATTGGACTGGGTTAACTCGAGACCTGGCGAGAACATTTGAAGGAGTGTCGTCGACCAGGGATTGGCGGCTCCTGAGCCGACCCAGCTCTAATGGGTACCTCCGAAATCGGCGAGTATCTGCCTGAATGGTGAGAGACACCTGTCTCTGTACAAAAAAAGGGATACTCACGTAAAATCAATGTCAGGTTAGACATTAACAATAACCTGAGATTTCGCCTCGAGTATTAGCGGGCGTACCAAAAAAAAAAAAAAAAAAAAAAAAATCCTGTTGTTTTTCTGTTGTCTAGTGTTCTACTTCTTTATTTCCTACGAGTGCCTGATAACATACCTTTATGTTTGTCTCATATTAATTTAGTCGTATAGATAGGCTGGACTAGAGAAACTACTCATTCCAGAGACAGATCTTCTCCTTAAACTATCCACTCGTGAAATCTATTCTCACACCTTTATTTCTCACTTACTCATATCACCATCCACTCTACTCAGGCGGGACCATAAATAACTTTCAAACCTATCTAATCACGACAAAAGGTGAGATGTATCTTTGTTACTTGGATCTGGAGAAGGCGTCTGACGAGGTCCCATGGAGCAACCTTTGGGAATTCTTGGCAAGGAAGAACATTCCAGCTCCTCTGATCCATTCAATACACAGCTTCTACAATACTTGCAGAAATTATGTGCGGAAGCCAAACCATAAGTCAGAAGAGTTCAGGACCATCACAAATTAACTTCCCTGCAGTAAGCTTTTGCACAAAAGATTAAGAATCACAAGTAAACCAATAATGAAACCGCCATCTTGGATCGCCGGAAGTCATTTATTAGTATTTTGTCGTTTATAACAAAATTGAATAATTAAGATTGGTTAACACTTAGTTATAATTTTATAATTACTTTTGCATCCGCGACTTTCCATGTTTTGAAAGTCAACGGCGCCATTTTTGAATTTGAAATTTTCGTTACTTACAAAACTACTGAATATTATACTTTATATTTAAAGTTAAGTAAGGACAATTATTCTAAAAGACATGCCGGCTCTTACAAGATTGAAAACAGGTAGTATCTCCAGAAAATCATGGGCTGAAATAGTACAAGCTGACTCACAGAATGATGATCAAGGGAAAATCAGGAATACGAATAGAGAAAAGGAAAGACAGAAGATACAAGCTTCAAAGGAAACAATTAAGAAAAAAGGAAGATGTCAGAGTAAAATGATAGAGAAAACCAATAATCTGAACATTGATTCAAAGAATAAGGATGTTGAGAACCTTATGAAAGACCAACAAATCAACAGACCTACTCATAAAGTTGAATAAAACCTCCCAAGATTAAGGATTTTTCAAATCAGTGGCAATGTGGTAAGTATTAGAACATTACCAGACAGTAAGATCATCAATGTACTAGAAACAGTTATAGATAAAGGGTCAATAACACACATAAAAAGAACAAATTTTGGCATAATACTCATAATGAACATGACTGAAAAGTCAAAAGCTTTAATAAAACAAATTGAAGTAAGTCCTCTTCAAGTAGAATTGGCACACAGCATTAAAGCTAAGCTTGAATTAGTCAAAGAAACCAGGAAATGTGTAATTAAAGGAATACATGTAACAGTTCCAGAGGAAGAAATAAGAACTAGACTACAAACAGAAAATCCAAAATATAGGATTCTTAAACTGGAAAGGATATCACAACAATTAGGAACTTCAACTGTAATAATAGTTACATTAGAAGGGCGAGAAATACCATCACATTTCTTCAGTGGCAGTACTACAATCAAAACAGAAGCTTACATACCACCAGTCATTCAATGCTCAAACTGCCAGAAATTTGGCCACACCAAAAGAACATGTAGAAGTAAGCCTAAATGTCGATATTGTGCAGGGGACCACACTTATGATCACTGCAAATTAGTAGAAGATGATAAAGATTACAGAACAAGAAATAAAAACATAAAATGTGCAAATTGTCTAGGAAACCACAGTGCACGTTTCCTTGGATGTCCACATTACCAACAAACAAAACTAGCTCTAATAAAATCAGTCAATACTAACACACCGTTTAAAGTAGCACTACAACAACATCAATCATCAGTTACTACATCTACAACTCCGACACCAAGAGAAATCACAGTCAGAACCAGAAATGTGGAAATAACCCAAAAGAAAAATAAAGTCCAAAAAATACTGACAAAAGATAGCAATCTACCAGAAGAAAATGAAATAATCAAATCATCGATAACAGAAGATACAGTAAGAAAGGCAGAAGAAATCTTAAAAACCATGAAAAACATACAGCATGAAGTAGCTAAAGATGTGGCTAAATTAGCAGAACTCAAAGAAGAGAATGAAGATTTACTGAAAAGGATTGAGTCAGAAAGACAACTCATAATGAGTGAGCAAAAGCGAACAGATAAAAAACAAATAGAAGAAATGTGGAATGAAAAAATTACAGATTGTCAAAAACTTATTCATTCTGTATCAAACATTGTGAAAGCCTTTATGCTGAATCTTCAAAGTGAACTACAAACTCACTTTAACAGAGAAACCAAAAATCTAGGAGACTTTGTTGTTAAAAAATAAATAAATATATTATACACTTCTCAGAGTAAAAGAGTACAACACTATTTATAACAAACTTAACAATTAAATAATGGATGTACAGAACATTAGAATAATACAGTGGAATTGCAGAAGTGCCAAAAAAAATGTACCAGCAATAATAGGCATGTATAAACAATCTAAAGTAATATTTGCCATTCAAGAGACTAATCTTAATCCGAGTCAACGTTTTACCATCCCTGAATATAAAGTCTTTCGAAATGATAGGACCAAAACTCAAAAAGGAGGAGGTGTGGCATTCCTAGTTAATAAAACATACGTAATAACTGACTGGGAATCATTTAGAACAGAAAATTTTGAAGGAATAACTATAACAGTGTCTACTGAGCTGGAAGAAATTAAAATAGTTAACCTTTACTGTTCAAGTGGAAACATAAACGAAAGAGATATCTCAGACGTAAATAAAAGAATAAACAACAGAACTATCATAGTGGGAGATTTCAATGCTCATCATACAGCTTGGGGAGGCAATGTAATAGACAGATCAGGAAAACTACTGTTGGACTTCATTGAAAACAATGAACTAATAATACTGAATGATGGATCAGTAACAAGAATTAACCCTTGTGCAAATCAGCAAGACACAGCTATTGATATAAGCATTGTAACACCAAATCTTGCTAATGCAAAATGGGAAGTTATTGGGGATACAAATTCAGATCATTTACCCATTGAAATAACACTAAAAGATAATTACAAACCTAACAAACTGGTAGAAAAACCAAAATTTTACTATAATAAAGCTAATTGGGTAGCTTTCAGGTAGAAATGGAAGAGATAAAAAAGAATAATATAGAAAATGAAAATATAGATGTATTTGTAGATAATCTCACAAAAGAAATATTACTAAAAGCTGTTAAACATATCCCAAATGCATATATGCCAGAACACATAATTCCACACCACATTAAGGAAGCAAATGGATGGGTTTGAAAAAAAATCGAAAAAAGGTGATTCGTCTTACGAGGACAAAAGACAAAGAAAATAGTCTACGTTACGGCCACAAGGCCTTCGTCAGGAAGCAAAGAAGAATGAACATTGGAACAAAAACCCAGTACCATGGTGGACAGTTAGATGTACAGAAATTCAAAAACAAAGAAAACAAGCTTTACAAGAATATAGAAAGCATAGATCTGAAGATAATTTAGATATTTATAAGAACATAAGAAATGAATCAAACAGAATAATACTAAAGGCAAAAGAAAATCATTGGAGAAGTTTCTGCCAAACACTGAACCCTACAACTAACTCTACAACAGATGTGTGGAATAAGTTAAAAGCCATTAAAGGCAGAACTAAAAATATGATAATACCTAATATAAAAAAGACCTGAAATGGCAGAGACTGACTGGCAGAAAGCAGAGGTACTGGCCAGATACTACCATAGAGTTAGTTCTAAGGAAAATCTAGGACAGGCTGAAGTCAACAGAAGAGCAACACTTCTTAAAAAACTCAGTAAAGATGTACCTTATAATACTGAAGATTTATCATATTTAAATGCAGATATTACAATGGAAGAAGTTGAAAATACAATAAAGGATAAAACAAATACATCAGCAGGGCATGACATCTTGAGCTATGAAATCTTGAAACACATACCAAAAAGTACCATAGAAATTATAACATCCCTTTTTAACAAAATTTGGAATACAGGAAAAATTCCCAAAACATGGAAAACAGCAGTAATTATTCCAATACTAAAACCAGAAAAAGATGCCCATGATGCCAGTTCATACAGGCCAATTTCTTTAACTTCCCATCTAGGTAAAATATTAGAAACCATAGTAAATAAAAGATTAAAGTTTTATTTGGAAAAGAATAATTTATATAATCAAACTCAGTCAGGATTTAGGAAGAACAGATGCACTATGGATCAGATAATTAAATTGGAACATGAAGTAAAATCAGGATTTCAAAAGAAAGAAAAAACTGTGGTAGTATTTTTAGATATAGCTAGGGCTTATGATGAATGCTGGAGAGAGGGTGCTCTCTTTAAAATAAAGAAGATAGGAGTAACCGGTAAAATGTATAATTATTTAGAGAATTTTCTGCAAGATAGATATTTCACTGTTCAGGTAAACAATGATAGATCAGAACTGTATGAACAACAAAATGGAATACCCCAAGGATCAGTAATGTCTCCTTCAATTTTTACAATAATGGTAAATGATTTAGGTGAGGAATTTAATGATATAACAAATAAATTGTCACAGTTTGCAGATGATGTTGCTATATGGAGGACTGGGAGACATCTGCCAAAATTATATAAGGATCTACAGAAGCAAATAAATAAAGTATGTAAATGGATGACAAAATGGGGTTTTCAGCTGAATTCAAGTAAAACATTGGGAATAATCTTAAGTAAAGGGAGGGTTGTAAAAAATAAAACTATAGATATAAATATCCAGGGCAAAACATTAAAACAGTTCAAACCACTCGATATCTAGGAATGATATTGGACCAACAGCTGAACTGGAATAAACACATAGATAAACTAGTGGAGTCTTGCAGAGGATTGACTAACTTATTAAGATATTTGAAAGGTAATGGATGGGGTGCAAGCACTAAGACAATGCTCACTTTTTATAAATCTTTTATTAGAGGAAAAATAGATTATGGAAGTATAATATATGACTCTGCTGCACACAGTAACAAGATTAAATTAGACAGAATTCAGCATCAGGCTTTATGTACAATAACAGGTGCAATCAGATCAACATCAATGGGAGCTATAGAGGTGGCTTTAGGAATCATACCCTTGGAATTACGGAGAAAGGAGTTAAGACTAAATTACATGAACAGAGTTATGTTGGATAAGTCTCACCCAGCACATACAGCTTTTACCAGATGCCAACTAACAACTCAGGCCAAGCCAATGAATACCACTAGATACCCTACAGGATGGAAGTGTATGGAGGAAATTGTCCATCTGGGTACATTAAATACATCAATTAATAACAGTTGTGAATACAAGCCAGTGATTCCGCCCTGGGAGATCAAGAAACCACACACAGACTACCACCTAGCAGAAATACTTAAGAAAACAAATAATATAGAAAATATTAAAAACACAGCCAATAAATATATACAACAAATATCAAAAGACAGCATTACTGTGTACACAGATGGATCCAAGGGAGAGGATGGCAAATTGGGGGATAGGAATATATATTCCAATATGGAAAATGGCAAAAGAATATAGCATCACGGAAAATACATCCATTTTCACTGCAGAGATGGTGGCAATACTAAAAGCACTAGAAATATTCTCTAATAACCCTCCCAAAAAATTAACAGTTTTAACTGACTCTCTTTCAACAATTAAAGCACTTAGAAACTTACGAGAATGTAGTAGACCTGATATAGCAGAGGAGAGTTTTCTGGCTACTACATACTTATATTCCAGAGGATGTTCAGTATTAATTGCTTGGATACCTTCACATGTTGGCATAGAAGGAAATGAAAAAGCAGATAAAGAAGCCAAGAAAGGTAGATCTGATAAAAATATAATAAATGTAGGGATGAGTAAATCAGAAATTAAGAGCTTAATTAAAGATTTAATAACAGATGAATGGAAAGCAGAGTGGGATAAAAATCTGAAAGGAAGACATGCATATAAGATGTTCAGGGCTCCAACAAGAAAATGTCAGATATCTAGGGAATTGAAAATTCCCAGTAATAAGAAACTTCTCAGATTACAACTGGGAAAAGGCTATTTCAGAATAGAAGAACCTTACTGTGCAGGATGTCTTCAAGACAATAATATAGAACATTTCTTGTTAAAGTGTAAGAGGTATGACCAAATGAGAATACCAATATTGGATTATTTGCAGGCATCCAACTTACCTATAAATATAGAGGAGGTGTTGAGAATAGACAGACCTAGGGAACTGCATAATATAGTCAAACAATATTTAACACGAACACATGTTAATATATAGTGGCTGGGAATGTGAAGGTCTGATGCTGTTCTTACAATGCATGTGACTTTAAACAGATGAAAGTCAATTAAATATCTGGTAAAGTCAGTTATATAACTGGAACCACCAGGCCTATACACCTCTCCACTTTAATATTATTCTTGTTCATAGTTTCCTCTTGATTTTGTTTGTTTGCTTTTTATTTTATTATTTAACGTATAAGCCTAAGCACAATTGTGAGTATCACTATTTTCAAATGTGATGCCACTTTCTCATGTCGGCAGTTGTTCATATTATTTGGAATTGAAAACAATATATGTCCTAATTATAACCCATCAGAGGTTGAACGGGATTTCTGTTTATCTTCATTAATATATATATATATATATATATATATATATATATATATATCAGGACCATCACTGGTGTAAGACAGAGTGATATTCTGCCACCTTATCTTTTCATACTCCTCATGTAGAAGACATAAATAACAATGTATAGAAGACATTGAACAATTTGAAGGAATGAGACCAAAAAATAGGATAAAAATACAACTGGGATCGGAAAAACGAATCGATTGCTTAGGAATCGAAGACAGCTGATTCGCGACGAACAAATATGGCTGCCGCTTCTGAAAACAAAAGTAAAGGTGAAAGTAATGTCTTACAAGAGTCTTTAGGCGGAGGTCCCCATGGAATAGGTGAGAAGAGTGGGTCAAATGAAGAAAATATGAAGGATGCATGACATCTTCTCAGTTTAAATATGCTATATATGCTTGTGCAGATTAAAGACAACATGCAGTTATAACTACGCAGTCTCAAGGAGAAACCTTAAATCACGCCGGTTTGAGGGCGGGGTAACTAACGAATGTATTTCAGAGTTCATTGTTGGAGATACAGAGTCTATGTTGAAGCACCCCACGCACAGCAGAAACACTCAAAGCTTGGAAATGCACAACACGCAGTGGAACCCACTTAGCTTAACGGGGCCTGAAATTACATTGTTGGCCTATATAATGCATAGTGCAAGTCCAGTAGTCCTTGCCAATGCAAAAATAGACCAGTTTAGTATTCCAAAATGTTGCTACTAGCCAGATCTCATTATAGTAGATAGACATGACTGAAATAAATAGTAGTGAGACATGGATTCGATACAGCCTTAAATAATTCAGAGACGCAGTCATAAGGGTTAGGAATCTTTAACCAAACCCTAACCTTATTCCTAACAACGTGTGCGACATATGGATGACATCGAAGAACATGTCCCACTGTTCTCCATTTCAACTGACAGACACGCACATGTTGGCCAACTGTGTATCAAGATGTCAGCCATGGCACCTGCACTTATTAAAACATACCTGCCTCTGCTAACTGTAACAATAACTCTAACCCTGATTTGAGTTTTTTTCCGACAAATATTGAGGCTGTACGAAGAAAAATGTGATAACAAGAAAATGCCAGCTTTCTACCCACAAACTCTGCAAATCCATATAAAGCCATTTCTAACGTGTTTCCTTTCAACGTGACTCATACTTCTCTTATATTTTGGTCATCCATTATTAAACCTTTGCTGATAATTAATCACTTCAAGCAAGATCACCTAAGTATCAATAGCCGTTTGGGAGACGTCAAATATTGCCATGTCTTATCTACTGTTCTGGGATTCAGCCAATTTTAGCATGTTTTGCCTGCTCTTCCTCACAACGTCTTCATTTATCTTATGTCTGTTGTTAGAGCTTTTTGCCTCACTTGCGGCGGCGCCATAGGAAGTGTCTCCACTTGGGGTGATCAGCAGCTTCATATTCCCAGGATACTGGATTTATGTCCAGTGCTTTCATGTCCCTGTTGCACACATCTTTGAACCTCAGCTGCGGTCGCCTAACTGTTCTTTTACCATCTGCCAGTCTAGACTAGACTTACTGTTATACAGTAATCGCTGCTGTTCATTGGACTGGTTTGATAGAAATAACTGCTGTGCAAGCTGACTTGCTATTAACATGTCAATGTCCCGAAACTTTTTTATTGATACAAAGTTCATTCATGCCACAAGTCCAAGAATGCCCAGTCAATTCTTGAAATATCCATGTGTGTCATGGGCAGAATCGGTCCTAGGGATTTTTCAAGGTGGTACGAGGTCTCATATTGGTAAGACGACCCCAACCCCCCAATACTGCTGTACTGTATTGTACTTTTATGAGACTCAATTATATGCTGTTTGGTTTGATCACAGATTAATTTCCATAAGTGAGCTCACTGTAGCATTTTACAAGAACATAATATACATATAAAATTTTATGATAGGTAATTTAAAAACAAAAATTCATGCTGAATTACAGATGGACACTCCTTGTGCTGTTTTTGAAAATGGAATGATATAGACATGAAGTAACCAAAAACATACATTTGAGAAATAAAATCAGTGTAAACATAAAAATAGTTCGTACTTTCAACAGTCCAGTTTCAATTGTTCTTTTACAATTTAAATAAAATGAAAAAAATATTTATACATTAAAAACTGTGTAAACAATGGTGTACTACCAAAGACACCATTTTTTAAACACCTCTGGCTGAAAGCAAAACAATTGGAGAACTGCACTGATTATCCTAAGCTTTACACAGAGCGAAGAAAATTAAATGAGGCAAGACTAAGTCATTTCACCACAAGATGTCTTGGTCACATGTTTCATATCAGATGGCCAGATGTAAAGGAAAGCTGTAGATTAAAGTAGGAAATTGGAGATTAATAGGACATACTTTTGGGAAACAACCAGTCAGTATATCCAGTCATTCTTGTGACTGGAATACTGAGGGAACAAAAATGCGGAGGTCAAAGAGGACCTGAAGAAGATAGTAGAAGTCAATACTGCGAGAATTAAATGGTTAGAGCTAAATCTTCATATGGAGCATAGAGGCACCACTTCTGATGGTCTCCTTGAGGAAGCTTATGCCATACCGCAGTAGTATCTATAGCAACAGGTTGCCAGTCCCATACCCAGCCTCATATTAGTCACCTTGTACAACATAACCTGTGGGAGCAATAGTCCTGTTTTTCTTTGTTGCCTCAGAGACCCCTGGGAGCTACGTAAGGCCAGAGCTACAATAGATGACCAAAAAAAGAAATCTGGTTAGCAACAGTTGCAGCGCTATGTTCCAGCAGACAAAGTAAATAAGATTGTTGAAAACAGGTCATTTGAAAACACATAACATAATTAACAATCAGTAGTCAGTCTACCAAATTCTAAGTAACCGTTTCTGAACTTATATCTTAATTAAAGACTGCCATCAAGATAGAAACATTATTTTTTTCTATTTTTATCCTGTCACAGGTGACCCAGATGATCGAACACTTAGAAAAGTGGAGCGGGATATAATGATTCCACAGAAGATGAAGGAAAAGGCAAAAAAGCTAAGGTGTGCTAAAGAGGTTACAGGTTGGTCTTAGAGTTAAGTCTTGAATCTACAATGTTAATATATTATACTGAAGTGGTCACACTTATAGGACATAATGACATAACAGGTCAAGTGGCAAAGGTGGTTCAGTCTAGGAATACATTCATAGGCTTTTGTCTTAATATGGCAGGGTAAGCATCGCAAATGTATTAGTACAGTTATGGGACCATTTATGTGGCATGCTTGGGACTTGAGGGTTTCCAGATAGGGGAGTTGTCTGGACTTCATGTAGCCAGGCCTAAAGCATAAAGACCACTATGTTTCTTTATTTTGCTTACCAGCCTGTTATATACCTACATGTTATTGTGCCTGACAGATATTAAATATTTTTGCCTGGGCTATGATAGGACTGTCGTAACATGGTCTATTCTTCTCTCCATCTTTGTCTCCCTTCTCTTACCCTTTGAAAATAAAGTTCGTTCGTTCGTTCTCAGTAATTTTCACGTTACACTACGGTCTTTTTGGCGCTGTAGTCAGCGTTTCTCTTTCTCAGACATCACGGCGCTTACTAATGGCCACTGAGCAAATACCGCAAACGTATCAACCCCAGGTTATAACACATAGCCAGAGGATATACCTTTATTAAGAGTAAAAAGGTGTCTTAAAGTCTAGAAACCTCCCTTGCTTTATTGCATCCTATTTGATGGACCTGACGGAAAACGCCCCAGTGTCAAATTTCATTGTATCGGCCAGCACGTGTATGCCTTCTCGGAGTAACCAGTATTTACAGCGTGGGGAAGTTTTCTCACGTGAGACGAAGTTTAAAATTGCATCACACAAGCTCAGAGGTCAGGGAGAGAATTTACGTGTGATTACGTCAGAACACCCACCCCTCACAATTCAGTGACGTGAGCAACGGTGATAACCCATCCAATAATTTAGAACGTGAGAAGAGATTCATGAAAGCTAGAAGCTTAGACACAAACGCCACTGACACGCACAACTTGTGGGCCGAGTGTATCTACATGGCGGGGAATTCTACATTACAAGCACTTTGGTATTAACCAAGCGGTGTTGTATGATTTCACTCTCTGCAGACTTTTAGGTTTCTGAGCGGACAATATTCGCAGTTGCAGAATTCAGTGTCCGGCGCCTGACGGTAACAGACAACCAGTCTTTTGACCGATGAGCAGAACCAAAAGCCAGAGATCTCGTCAACTCCTACGCATAAAGGAGCATAGATCAATGCTCGCACGTGTAATGTCATATCGCTGCTGGATGACGGCACCTAACAACCTGCGTCAGGGCTGACAACACAGGAGTACAGATAAGTCCAAAAGCATAAGGATTATTTTCCTCCAGATATCTCAGAGATACTATTCAAATTCCAAACAGAACTTTCACCTAAATACTCACGGAACTATATTCAAAGTGCCTTCCAGGGTATTACAAAGCGAACACTACATTCAACAACGTTAGGAAACTCTCATGATAGTCACACCAGTGCTAATGATGATTAGTAGGACATACTAGGACTTTTAGTCATTCAGTGTTTATGTCCATATTATTATTTTCGGTTATATTTTCATTTTTCTTTGTGTCGTATATGTGGTTTAGGGATTAAATATCTGTACATAAGTTATATCATCTACCAAGTGGTTGAGTGAGTTTCGTACTTGTAATGTCCCTTAAACCCATATATATGTCATTTCCTCAGTATGAGAGGATGGGGGCTTAATAATAATTATAATATTCAGTAAGAATAATAGGGGAGATTTGTCGCAAGGAAACAGAATCCATTCTCATGTGCCCTTCTGAGACATTATCTCTTTGTGAGAATATTCGCCTTCCTATTCACCCCTCACTTGTATAGGAATCTAACATTTAACGAGCCACTTACGAGATCCTATATATCTTTCTTACATTTCTTAATTTTCATCTATCATATCCAACTGTGCTGTGACAATTAATGTCCAGTTCAGGATAACGCGCGACAAGGATCCACGATCGGTTAAAAAAAAAAAAAAGTTCTGCTAGACTTCAGGACATACTAGAATATTTTCATTTTGTTTCACAGGTTTTGGTGAGTGTGCTAAAGAACAAGGTCTCTTAATGCCCTTTCAGTGTCGGAAGCAAGCAGAACAATTAAAATCATGTCTAGAATCTACGTAAGTTTTACCATTTCTAGAAAGTGGGCATCGTCCTAATGCAGTTTTTGTTTCTCTGTTCCAAATATTTAATGTCCATTCCTTTTGTATTGAGTTTTTCTAATGTATTCTTCATTACTTGATGTGATGATTCTGTAATTTCCTCAAGGGGCGTATTATTATCAAAATTTCATTATTGTTTCTCATTTACCTCCTTGATACCATGCTTTATTATACAGTAATGAATAACATTTGATGACTATGTAATGTGTTTGTTATTTGTTTGGATGTCTAAGCTGCTGAATGTGTTTTTGACCATTTTTTTTTTTTCATATCATCTGTTTTATGTGTCCAAGGCAACATAAGCTTTTCACCTTTTTTTCCAGTATCTTTTCATTGATTCTTGTATTTAATGTTAGCTTGTCATCTATTTTGCTGATTATAATAGTTTTTGTTTTCACCTTGTCGGTGTCCAATCCATATTCCAGGCTTCTGCTGTATGCTTGCTCCAACAATTCTTTATTTTTTTTTTTTACTTCCAGTGAATAGCACTGTATTATTAGCATGTTTAAGGTTGCCTTCCTTCTGATATTTAGTCCTGGCATTTCTTCTGTCCACACACTTTCTGTGTGTTGATCACCTGTGGGCAGTCCAGGAGCTGTGTGGATCTACTTTGAGAACACAGAGTTCTATAAGCTCTACCTTAATCAAAATACTTCTGCTTTCAGAGCATTTGGAATACGTGCTGCCTATATGTAACTTTTATCTCTGTCAGAAAATCTGCTTCATGCTGTTCCATCGACAGAGCAGAGGAGAATTCAGTGATATTTGACCAGATGGCAATTTCATGTCAAAGAAAACTTTGTGTTTCTATCTTATTTATTTCATGAACAAAATGAACTTGAGTAAGCTAGCTAGTGGGTTTTCACTGGGAATGTAAAAAAAGGACATTTAATCATTGTCAGTGCTGGTGGGAGGGTACTAGCCCAGAATTTCTCTGGCTTAAAAATTATTTATTATCCCCCTTCATCACCTAAAGTTCTACCACATCATCCATTGTGATCTGCAGATAGATTATTTTTTAAAAAGGCAAGGGGACAGCATGCATTGTAGTAACATACTTTTTTTTAATATCAATATGTGGTGAGTAATGCTTGCTTGATCCTATTGTCGTTATGTGTTTCTAGTATAAATTACTAGTTATGATGTCTTTTTATCAAGACCTGGTTTAACATGACTGACTCTGCCAAAAGTCTTCTTGAATCAATCAAACATACACACTTGTTTTTGAGCTGTTAATTTTTTCCTGCTAATATCCTTACACAGCATAATGCTTGTCTGGTTTTTATTCTGTCTCTGTATTGAAAACCAAGCTGTTCTTCATGAACTTCTTTATCCATTTTACTTTTTATTATCTCCTGCATGATCTGCAGCAGTATTTTGATTATGTGACTAATCAGGCTGCTTGTTCTTAAAGCTGAGCGCTTCAGATCTATATATTTTTAATAAAAGTCATGACAACTTCTAGTCTTTTATCATGTGTCCTGTATAATATATGTAATTACGCTAGTCCATAAATGTTATCAATGCTAAAGTCCTCTAAAGCAGCACTACTCAAAAGTGCAGTCCCATGACACATACCTGTCAACCTCCTGAGACAAAAATCTGTACAACGGACCAAAAAAATCCTTACAAACACCCAAAAATCCTTACGCAAAAAATATATTTAAAAATTATACGCAATACAGTTTTAAAATGAGAAATGACATATACAAATCTATTAGCATTTGAATTATTGTGATATAAAACATGCTAATAGTCTCATGCTGTTCTTTACATATAAAAAACTTAGTGATCATGAGGTACACTATTCTTTCGATGTACAGTGTTTTGTATTATACTGAAGCACATTAAAAACGCACCACCTGTATAATCCAGGAACAGAGTGTGAAATGTAAATATAAGTGTTTACAAGTTTACATATTTGGAATCTTTATTCATTTTCCTATGAATCCATGCTGGTCATTAATTTGTACATTTGATTGTTATGAAATCCATTGCATTCTGTGCAGGCAAGGGAGAAAACCAAAAATGCAACCAATAAAAAAATTCATTCACACTATCCTCAGTATCTGGTATGTCCACTGTGTGCTTGCAAACAAGCTTGGCAGCGGCTCCGCATGGAACGCACAAGTCTCTGAAGGAAATTCCGGGGAATCAAGTCCCATTCACGTGTAAGAGCAGCTTCGAGCTGTTGCAGATTAGCTGGAGAACCTTGCCTGCAGAATCTGCGTCCAAGCTCGTCCCACAGATGTTCTATAGGGGACATGTCTGGTGATAGGGCAGGCCAATCAATCGTCACAATGTTCTGCTGCTGCAGATATTGCTGCGTACTGCATGCGGTGTGTGCACGTGCGTTATCCTGCTGGAGAAGCTGCAAGTCTGGATAATTTGTGAACGCAGGAGCAACCACTGCATCCAGAACCTCATCTCGATATGTCACAGCATTAACATTTCCACGGAAGACGTGAAGAGGCAAGCGATGGTGAAAACTGAATCCTCCCCAAATGTGAATACTGCCACCTCCAAATCGGTTGTGCTGACGAACACAGCAATCTGCAAAGCGCTCTCCACACCGTCGCCAAATCCGCATACGTCCATCAGCAAAGGATATGTTGAATCTGCTCTCATCTGTGAATAGGACAGCATTCCACAGCAGTCTAGTCCATCTGACATGTTGCGCTGCCCATTGCAGGCGCTGCTGACGATGTCTGTGAGTCAAGTTTGGCCCAACATAAGGTTGTCTTGCAGTAAGGCCTGTATCTCTGAGTCGTCGTATGACTGTCATTCGAGAGACTTGCCCACGTCTACCCACTATTGCTCTTGCTGTTTGACTTGCCGGGAGAGAACGATTCCTTAGGTGACTCAGCACAATATGACGATCTTGCGCAGGGGTAGTAACTCGTGGTTGGCCACTCCGAAGTCTATCCCGGGCACTGCCAGTGGTAGTATACTGCCACAACGCGTACACATTTTCAGGGTCATAGCTGTTGGGAATCGTGTTGCACGTGTAACTTTCATTGTTTTCATGTAGTCTGTACACAAACCCATGGGTTGAATCATGCACTTTCCATTCCAGCAGCCATTCGCTCTCTACCTCATGACAAACACGGGGAAAATCCGTTCCCACACTTTTTTTTCCCAGCTTCTCTGCATCAGTTTATATAATAGTGGTGCGGTTTTAATGTGCTTCAGTATATAATCAACACATGCACTTTTAGCACTTTGCAGAATTGCATTTGTGGGCTTAAACTTTGCACAGCATGTATCAATGTTAATCTTACACTGTAAAATAGAAGTGAGTGTGTCCGCATTCATGGACCTCCTGCAGTCTGTGTGGATTTTTTTCATCATTGAAAATGATCTTTCGCAGTCAGCTTTTGTTTCTTTGAATTAGGCTCAGCCATCATTCAGTGGATGAAAAATTTCAACTAATAATCTTTGTAGACGAAGAGAATGATTAAAAAATACAACGAACAAAGCAAACGGCTAACAGCAACAACAAAAAAATAAACAAAATTATGAACAGAATATCAAATCTAGGAAGAAAAAACGTACCACCAAAAATTTACAAAATTATTATTTAAGAGTTGGTAGACTAGACCAGTGATAACAGATTGCCACTTTATTAAAAAATAAAGCAGCGAATCTTGAGCGCTGGAATAAAGTACTCAACGCAAACAAACTTTGTTTCTAGTTATGTTGGGCCTACACAGAATATTATGACAATTTATCGGAAATATAGGCTATTGAAGGGCAAGATATCAAATCTAGGAAGAAAAAACTTACCACCAAAAATTTACAAAATTATTATTTAAGAGTTGGTAGCCTAGACCAGTGATAACAGATTGCCACTTTATTAAAAAATAAAGCAGCTAATCTCGAGCGCTGGCATAAAGTAGTCCTACTCAACACAAACAAACTTTTTTTTCTAGTTATGTAGGGCCTACACAGAATATTATGACAATTTATCGGAAATATATCGAAGGGCAAGATATAGGCCTAACTGGAAAGATTAAGGCAGCGATTAAATTGCAACAAAGCAAAACAACAGCAATATTTAACCAAGTTATAAGTACTTAGCTTTTTAAAACAAAATGGCGTCGAAGTGTGGTGACAAGCAAGTGTCGTCGTTGATAACAGGTAACTTTAAAAATACGTCATGTCACGCTGAAAACCGAAAGCGTTTGAGGCCGAATTC
Organism: Oreohelix idahoensis; assembly: GCA_024509875.1. Taxonomy (NCBI): domain Eukaryota; kingdom Metazoa; phylum Mollusca; class Gastropoda; order Stylommatophora; family Oreohelicidae; genus Oreohelix; species Oreohelix idahoensis. Next base: position 40,166 of record JAMPIV010010796.1, on the reverse strand, counting down.
AAAGTGTTTGCCGAATTGTTGGGTATAAAAGGATTTGATTGGTTGCTGGGAGAGACCTCAGTTTAAAAACGAACGCCGAGATTTCCGGAATTAAAAATAAAAAAAATTGGTAAAAAAAAAAAAAACCTGGGCTAGAAAATATTTTCTGATTTAAAAAAACTTGGGTTGGAAAATATTTTTAGAATTTAAAAAAAAAAAAAAATTTTTTTTTTTTTGGGAGGGGGAGAAAAATCCGTACAACGAATCTGTACGGCCGTACACTGCTAAAAGTATCAAAAATCCGTACATTGTAAGAAAAATTCGTACAGGTTGACAGGTATGCATCATGACCAGAGCCTTTATGGTGTGTTGCTTGTATAAAACAAACAGTTCATTTACATATTCTGCTCACCTTTTTTTTAAAATATATCTGTCTTTTCAAATATGACTTTTCTCATCCTTGTTCTTGATACAGCTTTTTCTACGGCCAAATCGTTTCTTATTTTAAATTCTCCTTATTTCTTCATGCCTACCTCCAGAGATGTGTTTTATTCCTATGTAATTTTTTTGTCCTTGATTTTTGTATCTGTCCACTGTTCTTTTGTTACAAGAATATTAGTATTTTGGTTATTTTGTACTTCACCTTATTTCTTTTCACAGCTACACAGACCCAGCCTTTGTTGACCTTTGTACCCAGGAATATTTAGACGAAAGGTCAAAATACAGACGGACAGGCATAAAAACCAAGGCCAGGACAAAAAAATATGCTTCATGACAGGAATTGGGCCAGAGTTGTTTTGTGAAATTTGGACACTGAGTGATAGATTTAATAATGAATTTGAGTGATGAGTATAAAGTTTTAACACTGAGTAATAGATCTAATAATAAATTTGAGTGATAGGTCTAATAATGAATTTGAGCGATGGTTCTAACATTTGGGCAGTGAGTGATACATCTAATAATAAATTTGAGTGATGATTAACATTTGAACACTGAGTGACAGGTCTAGAAGTAAATTTGAGTTACAGGTCTAAAGTTTGGACACTGAGTGATAGGTCTAGTGTTGAAACTGAGTGATGAGTCTGAAGTTTGACAGTGATAGATGCATTAGTGAAAGAAACGATAATTTAATGTTGTGTGCCACAGTCCAAGGAACATTTTGAGAATCTTTGATAACTTTTAATGCAGTGTTGCTTTGCAATCAAGGGGAAGATTATTCATCTTTCATAAAGAAGCATTTTCTGTTTATTAATATTTGTTATTCTCTTCTTATGATTATGTAACTGCCATACATAAAATTGTAATATAGATTGTGTGTTATAATTTGACAGTAAAGACAAAATACTTTGCCTGTTTAAGCACCCTCTGTTGTTCATGAAGATCTCGGATGAAACAAAGAAAGAATTGAACCACTCTCCCCTCAGACATGTTGTAAGAGGTGGCTAGCAACCTCATATCAAACAAACAGTTGCACAAACCACCACCGCAAGTTGTAGTTTTATTAGCAGGTAAAAATTAACAGCTCAAAAATAATTGTGTATGTTTGATTGATTCAAGATGACTTTTGGCAGGTTAAACCAGGTCTTGATAACAAGACATCATAACTATAGCACGTTTCACTAGCCTTGCCCAACTTCAAAATGCTATATCTCAGCGAATATATAACGCATATAAGTGAAATTTTGTGTGTGAATTTGAAATGGTATAGACCCTATGAATTAAATTTTTCATTAAAATGCGGCCATTGGTTTCAATTTTCGTTTCTTTGCGATATAATATAAAATCCTACTTCCCAACACACATCACACGCACACATATTGAAATGTCTACAGTAAATTATACGACCTCATTTGCACATTTTTGGTTTATCAAGCAATTGGCATGATTTTTGAGTGAAATTGCGTGAAATCGCACTTCTTGAACATAAAACAGTTTATATCCGGTGCAACGCACACATTGTCAATCAGAGGTGTGTCTACAAAAATTATTGTGTGGTTAAGAAGGAAAAATGAGTCTGCGAGTACATTTTATGACATTACAGCAAATCACAAATAGGATTTTTAAGTATTTCTGCAATGAAGCTACTCGAGGAAAACTATATCATTCTATTTCAAACCCACAAAAGAGGACTATTCACGCCTTGGGGATAAGCAAACGATCATTGCACCGCTGGATAGCGACATCTGAAATGTCTAATTCCAGTGTTTTACACACGAAAATTAGGCCAAGAGTGGTGGATAATTTTGACAGAGAATTGATCCGCAGAGAAATTTGCAATATGTTTCACAATAATGAGGCAGTGACTTTAAGGAAATTGAAAATTTGGTTAAGAAAGAATAATGACATTGATATTTCCAAATCTACGCTATGGAGGACTATTAGGAGTTTGGGATTCACTTTTAGAAAATATGTTGGTGGTAGAAACCTTATTTGTGAGAAGCCTCATATAGTTGCAATGAGAAGCAAATATTTACGCGAGGTCAGAGAAATGAGAAGAGATTGTTATGATTTTGTGTATTTAGATGAAACTTGGATCAATGCGCACCACAGTAATGAACGAGAATGGCAATCATCTGATGGAACAACTAAGAGACTAGTACCAAGCAGCAAAGGACAGCGCCTAATAATTGCACATCCAGGAAGCAGCCATCATGGGCTTCTAAATAATACTGAACTCATATTTGTTTCAAAATCCACAGATAATAGGGATTACCATGCAGAGATGAATGGCAAGATATTTCAAGATTGGATTGTGAATCATGTACTTCCTTCCTTGGATAGACCGTGGTGTTTGATAATGGACAATGCCTCATATCACAACGTTGTGGCACCAGAAGATAAAGTTTCTAATTCACCAAGTATTAAAGATGTAATAAAGATTTGGCTGACCACAGGTATGAACCGCAAAGAGATGATACCCATTGAAATAATTAGATCAAGGAAGGTCCAGTTTGGTAGCGCATTAAATGTCAATGACAAACAATGTCACAAGTATTTCGCATGCAGATCATTTAAGAAATCATCTTCAACACGTATTCAATTGCAAACGTGATGGCCACATTATTGTAATAGTAGACACGCCTATGCCTAATCAATTCACAGAATCTGTGCATGAAGTGGTAAAATTTCTTTTCTCGATACACAATAATTAGTATGCCGACAAAGATCAAAGGATTTCATCCGTTTATGGGAACTGGACAAGATGCACAGATATAAAGTATATATTTGTTGGGTCTAACCCAATATAACATCGTATGCAAAAAATGGCATTAATACGTTAGACGGTTAATCAGATAATTACATTTGTTTGAGGGCAAAGCTAGTGAAACGTGCTATAGTAATTTATTCCAGTGAAAGTCACATGTTTGTCAAGAAAAAACTCTTTGAAGTAGCTTTTTATGTACTGTGATGTGTCTATGATTTGAAGAATCATTTTTCAGTGTTCATTCTCACTGACAGTGTATATTAACTGAAACAGTGTGAATTATTATTCTTCTGTTTGGCTCCTTAAGGTGACCAGCACAATCAGCCTTGCAGGAAGCCTGCATGAAAGTATATTGTGTTCTCTTGAAGTGGTGGGCTCTGTAGCAGTTTGTTTGACATCATGAACAAACTAAAGAATTGAACCACTGTTGCTATGGGCATGTAGTAAGACAAGATTAATGTAAGGTTATACCTGTGACTGGCAATCTCATCATCATTACCCTTCATTTCCCTGTGGAGCATAGGATTTCAACAAGTTCACAAACCTTCTTGTCCTGCACCACACATTCAGGGTCTTAGCATGTCTTTATCTCAGCCTTCTATATGACAGACTCATAATGTAAAATTAATTGCTACAGAAGCCATCATTACAAGGGCTTTGAAAGTGCTTTGATTCAAACTTCCTGCATTGGAGGCCAGCTACAATTGTGGCTGCGTGATTAAAAGGTCATGGACTATTTTATATTGTTATATCCTCTTGTTATTATTGAACAGAATCAACATCATTGCACTCCAGGCAAACCCATAGGTGCTCAGTCTCCCTCAGTATATGTCGAAGAGAAAATGCTAACTGTTCCTTTAGCTCGCTGGTTATAAACACGATGGATGCATCCTCTCATACGTCCATCTCTGCTAGCCTGATGTTTGATGCCTAATTCCAACAGTCTTAACCTTGTTGATTCATCTATTGCAGTGTCATTCTCTAACAGGTGATCATTAATTGTTCTCAGTATCTCATCATTCTCAGTATCTCTCCCTTATCCATATCCAGTGTCCCCACAGCTGGTGCTTTTGATGCTAGTCTGTCAGCTCTCTCATTATCGCGTACCCCTGCATGTCCAGGACAGTAGATCCACACCAGCTCCTGCAGATTCGAAGCTTCTACAGAGGTTTTCCATTCATGCCTTTGACAACCATTTTGAACCTTTCGAAGCATGGACTGAGAATCTGACACAATGACTACCTTTGTTACTGAAGTTTCACTTAGCCACCTTAAGGCTGCAGTAGCTCCCTCTACCTCCATTTTCATGCTAGAAGTTGTTATCTTGTACGCTCCTGCTATGTTCAGCGATGATTCTGCCCTTTACCTTAGCAGAGAAGCCCCAACCTGATTTCGCACCATGGATCACAGACCCATCAGTATTCACAATAACATCATTATCCCCGACTTGATCAAGTATCAGTTTATTAATTTCCATTTCCGCTTTCCAATTGCCCCAAGTTCTAGATTCTCTGCCAAGGCTGATGATGACTTGCTGGTAGCTAATCCAGTTTTCATCTAACTTACTCCACTCTTCCCCTTTAAATATATTTTCAGCTGTGGTCACCTGCTTGATCATTGTCGTTGTTCTGTCGCAGTTGCCTTCGGCTATGTTAAATCCTCGCTTGTATCCACTGGATACACGTCAAAACAAGCAGCAATCCCTGCCATCTGACCCAAAAAAAAGTTTTATTTTGTTATTTATTTACTTTGTTATTTATTTACTTTATTTATTTACTTTTTCGTTTGTAAAAGCACAGTAAAATAAAATCTAAAATGGCCAATGAACTAATGTTACAAGAGACAGCAAAAATTGCTCTCCGTTGTGATGTCATGTGTTGTACAGACCCAGATTTCACTTTTGGATTCAAATGTTAATGTGATGTAACATTTTATGTTGTAAAATAGCAGTTAATTGTCTTTATTGTGATGTTTCTTCTTCTTCTTCCATCCTTAGCCATCAACCGGCAAAGCAGTATGTGGCCAGTACGCCTAGTGGCGTCTTAGGGCAACAACAAATTGATCAATCTATCGCTGTTTCCACCACGCCTAGTGGCGTCTTTGTGGAACAAAAACAGACCAAACAATCTATCATTGTTTCCGTAATCAGATTGGTTGGCAAGCAGGTGATCAGCCCACTATTGTGATGTTTGTTTCATATAAATTAGTTGGATGTGAGTTAAAAACAAGAAGTGACATTTCAATCAGCCTGTTTATGGTCAACATGCAATATTGTGCCAGTTTTTGTTACCCTCAATAAACATTGCCATGACAGCCCTCTAGCAAGACATTTGTAGATTTCATGGATTGTGCACCTTTCTTTTCTTTTCCTTTTGTTGCTCCCTTATGGAGCGTGGAATCACCACCTTATGTGGTCCCACTGTAGGAAGCGTGGAATCGCCACCTTATGTGGTCCCACTGTAGGAAGCGTGGAATCGCCACCTTATGTGGTCCCACTGTAGGAAGCGTGGAATCACCACCTAACATGTACTCCCTTCACTCTCCCCTGATTTATATATCTCAAAGTTTAGCCTTCTTTGTCATTTATTGTGATTCATAATGGAAACCACTGCAAGTATCCCACTCTTTGTCATTTATTGTGATTCATAATGGAAACCACTGCAAGTATCCCACTCTTTGTCATTTATTGTGATTCATAATGGAAACTACTGCAAGTATCCCACTCTTTGTCATTTATTGTGATTCATAATGGAAACTACTGCAAGTATCCCACTCTTTGTCATTTATTGTGATTCATAATGGAAACCACTGCAAGTATCCCACTCTTTGTCATTTATTGTGGTTCGTAATGGAAACTACTGCAAGTATCCCACTCTTTGTCATTTATTGTGGTTCGTAATGGAAACTACTGCAAGTATCCCACTCTTTGTCATTTGTGATTCATAATGGAAACCACTGCAAGTATCCCACTCTTTGTCATTTATTGTGGTTCATAATGGAAACTACTGCAAGTATCCCACTCTTTGTCATTTATTGTGGTTCGTAATGGAAACCACTGCAAGTATCCCACTCTTTGTCATTTATTGTGGTTCGTAATGGAAACTACTGCAAGTATCCCACTCTTTGTCATTTATTGTGATTCATAATGGAAACCACTGCAAGTATCCCACTCTTTGTCATTTATTGTGGTTCATAATGGAAACTACTGCAAGTATCCCACTCTTTGTCATTTATTGTGGTTCGTAATGGAAACTACTGCAAGTGTCCCACTTTGTTTTTGAATCATAGAGTTCCCTAAGAGCACTTGTTTCTCAGAGGAGCTGCGGTAGCACAATGGTAAGTGCACTGGCCTCCTAGCTTGGTGGTCCATGGTTCAGTTCCCAGTTGAGGTGAGATTTTTTAGACCACAAACGGCTCCGGGGTCTACCCAGCCTCATGAATTGGGTATCAGAGCAACTCTGGGAAGGTTAAGGCATCCAGCATGATGCTGACCACATCACCCCTAGTGTGCCGATGGCCAAGAAAATATGGGCCTAACACTATATTCTCAATGTACTTAATGGGCATGTAACGGGATCCTTTGCTTGTTTCTCAGAGCAAACTTTCTCATGCTTCTGTCTACCCAGCTATAAATGTGGGCACCTGACTATGTTGTTGAGATAAGGCCGCGGTGCCCTGACTGAAGGTCGGGGGTGCCGTGGGTGGGCGTGGATTTTTTTTAAATTTAGCTGTAAAGAAAACACAGAGCTGTGGGAAATTTCATTTTTGGTGTTTGTCAACCTGCGTGACCCCGGAGAAATTTCACTTTTGATGTTGACCTGCCTATCAACTTTCCGCGCATTCTCCTCGTAGGTAACACAGTATTTTTCTGTTTTCAAACGTTTTTGATTGTGTTGTGAGTTTGATATAAACTATGGAAAGATGTTTTAATTTGGCAAGTGTTAGTAAAAATCGAGAACTTGTTGAGGATGACAAGGAAAGTGGTAATGAGGAAAGGAAACGTAAGTATAGAAAATACGATGAAGGTTACTTAGATTTTGGTTTCACGTGCACTCTTGTGAACAATGAAGAGCGTCCACAAGCTTCTTCTTTGGAAGAGAAAAATCAATGGAGGAGGAGAAATGGACTACTTCCCAGGTTTGCAGCAGTTCATTACAGACAATGAAATAGATTTTAGTGCAGATATTGTTTCTATAATTCAAGGACACTTATCTCAACTCAGTGTTCATTTTGAAAAATACTTTCCTGAAAACTGTGGCAGGTTTCAGTGGGTTCAAAATCCCTTCAGTAGTGATGCTCCTTCGGACTTCAGTACTGCAGAAGAGGAAGAACTGATAGAATCAGACTCTTCACTACTAGCGAAGTTTCTATCCATGGCATTGTCAAAATTATGGTATTCAGTAAAACAGGAGTTCCCAAGCTTGAGCAAAAGAGCACTGAAGATATTAATTCCTTTTGCAACCTCCTATCTCTGTGAGGCTGGGTTTTCAGCAGTGGATGTCATAAAAACCAAGTTAGCGCCAGACCATTGGTCAGGGGAGCCATGGACTCAAAAAGGTTGAAAACCGCTGAGATAGGAAGGGAAAGGCAGCAAGGAGGGAACATGTCAACCCATCCAGTAAGGCTGAGATCCAGTGTAAGTAAAGTCTCTATCACTTCACTACCCTGGGGCAGTATTGGCCTTGAGACTATCTTTATCTTGACACAACAATAGAATAAAAGTGTGTGGGTAAAGAAGTATATTCTTGGCTCGTATGCCGTGCCTGTACATAGTTTCATAGCCAGGGAAAGTACCTTTCCAGGAGTCAGTATTATGCATTTTAAACTTGCATATTTCTACAAAGCAAGATTGTACAATTAGCAGTCCAACATGTGCATAATTTTGTAGGAGGGCTCATTAAATACTTGTAATGTGTGGAAAATAATTCTAATTTCTCTTCATTTGTTTTTTTTTAATAACTTATGGCCATATTTTCGCTTATTTCCTCTTGGCCTTTGAGAATGCTACATACACATCTGGATACAAAGGTGAAAATGATGAGGAAAACATGGAAAGAACTTGAGCGGACGGCACAGGACAGGAGGATTTGGCATGTGTTTGTTGAGCCTATGCTCCTTGGGGAGCTAAAGGGTATTGCTTGATTGATTGATTTGAGAATGTTGTCCCCTTTTTTCATGGTTCCCATACTGGAAGCCTGCACCAAGCTCTTCAGGTGTTCTTACAGTGGTCTTTACTGTAGACTTGCTAACACCTGGCTACCCTCACTTAAGTCACCTCTTATATGCCCAAGCAGCCAGTGGCCATGTATTCTATCTGTTTTCTTAAGAGACCTCCTCCTGGGAATTATAGTTTGTGTTGAAGATTTTATATTTGTTGACAAAATATTCCATGACATTATGTCAAAAAGTTTACCAGCAACATAACTGGTTACACTAAGTGCCAGGCCACTTAGTGTTAGCATAAAGGATAAAATAGACATACTGAAGTATGCAGACCCAGGTCATGTATCAAAGGATGAAATAGACATACTGAAGTATGCAGACCCAGGTCATGTATCAAAGGATGAAATAGACATACTGAAGTATGCAGACCCCGGTCATGTATCAAAGGATGAAATAGACATACTGAAGTATGCAGACCCAGGTCATGTATCAAAGGATGAAATAGACATACTGAAGTATGCAGACCCAGGTCATGTATCAAAGGATGAAATAGACATACTGAAGTATGCAGACCCAGGTCATGTATCAAAGGATGAAATAGACATACTGAAGTATGCAGACCCAGGTCATGTATCAAAGGATGCTAGCCACTTTCTTTGGGCATGTTGTGAGAAGAATGCTGGAATCTATTTGGACAACAGGAAAGATTTATAGAACCAGAGGTAGGTGACATGCAAATGAAAAGCAAAGATGGTGAACAGTTTAACATCATGACATGGACAGAAGTCAACAACAGAATGGATAAATAGTACTGGAGGCAGGAAGTTGTGGAGATATGTGATCGTCAATGTCACAGGCATCTTACAGGATTCTGGTGATGTGTCCTGAGATGTTTCATAGTGACAGCCACATATCAATGAACTCAACAACCATAATTCTGTAGTTTATAATTATTATGTTGTTCCACATATATATGTGCTTCACTAGACTCTATACATGGTGTTTATAATTACAGATAAGTCCTTTATCAAGAAACCTCTATGTCCCAAACATTCCTGAAAACAGGTGCCATAGTGTACTCATGAAATATATTTCTGAACATATATGCTACTTTTTAAATTCTTTCTACCCTGTGAACGATAAAGCATGTCAGATATAGTACATTATCCTCCAAAGTGCTGCCTAGTACGGCCAGGGTTTTTTTTGGTGTGGTTTCCTCGTGTCTTCAAGACTTAACTGCACTTGAATATGATAGGAAACTCTATACAGAGCGATACAACAGGAGGCAATCTGATCATCAGAAGACGTCCCACCCGTCGAACATATATTCTTCCAGTTTAGAGTGATTTTAAACTATAATTTCTCATAAAAGCATATATTTAATGCTTCCTACAAAACATCACCAGTGGGGGAAAAAATGCATCAATTGTGGTGCTTGGGTAAAATCTAAAAACTGCTTGGGAACAAAAAGAGTTAAATAACTCTAATACAACAACCATAAACTCTTAGAAAAAACAACAGGATTTGAGGGGGAAGTAAATAATCACCCATGTAATCAACATAACCTCACGGTAGAAGGGGAACAAGTAAGTAATCAACATAAACATAAAATACAGCTGTTACCTGACCTTAAATTTCCACTAGTGACGTCCGAGTGATTGTTCATACACACTGTTGCGTGATAAATTCTCGCAACATCGTTTTATTTCAATATCTGTTTTATAACGCAAGGGCAACAACTGCTTGGAATTTATAGTCACTTTTCTCGGTAAGCATTTGTCTTCTCGCGTTGGTATCGAATGCAGTTAAGTTTGAGCTGTGGTCATTTTTGCGCTGGACTGCGCATGACTTGTCTTGTTGTTTGGTCGATCGGTTTCCGCCCACGACTAGTGGAGTGAGCGATTTGGAATGGCGAAAGAGATGCCTCGTTGAAGAGGGGATCTCCGCTATTGTTGTTCTGTCAGGGATGTGTAGTCCTCTTAATGGATATTTCGTTTATTCGAGATAATACCTCTAGTGTTTCCCACATGTCGGGAGGCGTGATATTTCTGTGTATTTCATGAAAGCAAGGTAAATTGACTCTTCATTAACTCTATTGATTTTGGGTCGTGAGCGATTTCGATTCATAGCCTGTCTGCGAAAGTCGTCGTCACGAGATGTTTTTTTCCCAGCTCACATGTCGCTGCATTGTACTGCATCGGTTGATGCAGGTACCAAGGACCATTACTTGCTACTTTGTTAAATGAACTAGGTTTGGAAAACCTTTATTATCTAGAGGATATTTTTGAGGACATTATTTATACTTCGGCAGACGTGTCTGTCTTGCTGAAGTCAAACTAAGGAGAGTGAACTGATCTCATACATCTGGTTATCTCCTGGCTGTTATAGAAAAGGATGGAGTTTTCCACCTGACTACATTTACAGCACTATGAAATATAACATGCATCTGACTCATCATTGTAATGCTGTCTACCGTTTATTGCTGTATTGAATGTTGCTGTGATAATGACTGTTTGATGTGCCTACACATTTGCGTAACCATTTTGTCACTGTGGCGTCCACAATAAATAATGAAGAAAAACGTCAACGGCTGTTTCAAGACTCATTGACTTTATACGTCGTGAGTTTACTGACGTCCTATGTGGATTGCCTTGTTATTGTTGCATGAACATTGTTTTGACTGAACACATCTACACACTACACAAAACCAGACATGCGGATACCATCCATCATCATATGGCATCACGCATCATTTGGTGGCCATAAGCTGGTTTGATTCTGGTACCAGCAAACACGGGGTCCCTTACCCACTTCATTTTCAACAAGAATTCATCAGCATCCTTCAAGAAATTAACATTCTTCAATACAGTCAACATCTTCAAAATTTTCAAAGTACTCGGCGTTGCCCGGTAAAAGTCAAATTTCAATTTTTTGACGGAAACAAGAATTTGACAGTACCCGGCGTTGTTACATGTTGCCGGATAACTCGGACTGCTGTTATCTTTACGCAAGTCAAGCAAGTTGCTGCTGTCAAGGTTCCAGTGCTGTCGTTTTTTGAGAAGGTCAAGTGCCGGTTGAAACGGGTTGTTTTCTGAAGAAGGCCAAGTACCGATTTCCATCAACTTACTTTTGGATTAGAAGGTCAAGTGCCGAAACAACTCAACACACAGTATGTCAGAAGCTCTTGTACCATCGTGTTAGCAGTGGAAGCAGTTCAGATGTGCCATCATCGTTGGAGCTTCGCTCTTTAGGACGTTGATTGACATCCGTTTTTCTGCTGTTCTACGATTGGAAGCCTATAAGTTAAGTGGCCTGTTTGTATGTAAACTGTGCCCTTATACTTCTGCTGAGTCTTCTGTGTATTATCTCATTCTATATGTTATATGTTTATATGTTATTTGTATATTTATATGTTTATATTTCAGCGGGTTCTCGGTTGGGTGGTGTCTCCGTTAGATTATGCCACGTCATAGAGGTCGTCTATTGTGAGCGTTTTCTGTAGGGTTTGCAAATTTCCGATACTGGAATTTGCTAAGCGACTTCTGTTGCTATTTATGTTAGCTGTGATGACATGTTTTAATATTGTTTTCGTTATTATTTCGCATTCTTTAGTTTTGTTTTGATTTGTTTGTGTTTGTTAGCCTACTCTTGTCTATAATTTAGTTTCATACAACATTTTTTGTTTATACACTGTGGTGTCATGTATTTTGTTTAATTCTATCGCAGATATCGTCACATTTTTTTTGTGATATTTCATTAATTTCTGCTTTATTTTTAGTTGATTTCTGCGAAAGTTTTTGTATTGTTGCTGATCTTTGTTATTGTTTACATTGTTATTGTTTACATTGTTTGTATTGTTTACATTTTCAATGTTTACATTCTGCATGTGTTTACATAGTCATTGTTTACAGTTATAGTAATTAGTTAATGGGCTATGCTAATGCACTGTTACTACTATACTGATGATAAATGAATGATGAATAGTGTCGTGCACTATTGAATGAGAAGTGCACTTATGATCAAGAATTGAGTGCTGATATTTCATATACAAGTTCTTTGATTGGAGACTTGTTTCCCACAGAGACTGGGATAATATAAGGTGATGTGAATATACAAGTGCTTAATTAAGACTTGTTACACTTAGGTTTGAAATAAATTAGTTAATTATTTCAGGTTTTGGACTCATATGTTAGACAACATGTCTACATTTGAGCACTTTATTGAGCAGGGTAAATTGCTTGGGAAGACTGGTGATAAGTTAGAAGAATTTGCAACTGCTCGATATGATAAAGCAATGGAAGCTGAACAAAAGAAACTGCAGATGCAGGTGGATGAAAAATGATTCCAAATGGAAATGGAAAAACAAAAAAGGGAATCAGAAGCTGAGGAGAGAAAACTCCAGCTACAGCTAGAAGCTGAAAGACTTCAAAAAGAAGCTGAAAATAAAAGACTTGAAAAAGAGTCTGAAAATAAAAGACTTGAAAAAGAAGCTGAAAATGAAAGACTTCAAAAAGAGGCTCAGGCTGAGGAAAGAAGATTACAGAGAGAGTCTGATGAGAGGAAAGAGAAAGCAAAAATGGAACATGAAGAAAAGGTCTTAGCTTTAGAGTTGGAAAAATTGAAATTGACAAGCATGAGTAATGGTAATGATTCAAACAAGGGTTCATCTTCTGGTAAGGCTAATAATGATACTTTTAAGATTAAGTTACCAACATTTAGTCCTTCCAGCGATGACATAATGTTCTATCTGGACAGATTTGAACAAGCATGTACAGCTCATAAACATAGACAAAGCAAAATATGTTTATCAGTTATCAGGGATACTGACAGGTAAAGCTCTAAGTATATTAAATATGGTGGATGAACCTGACAAGAACAATTATGAGTTTGTCAGGGCCGCTTTGTTAAAGAAATATCAGCTTAACGAAGACGGCTATCGTCTACAATTTAAAAACATGTTACCTGAAAATGGAGTTGAATTCTCCGAGTTTATTGCAAGAATACGCATTACTTTCTCACGATGGGTTGAACTATCTAAGACGGAAAAAACTTATGAAGGACTTAAGGACTTAATACTTAGAGACAAAGTCATGTCGTCTGTCAATGAGTCTTTCCTTGCTTTCCTTCATGAACGTAAACCTAAAACAATAAAAGAAATGGAAGATTTCTGTTGCCAATACGTAACTGCGCACCCACACATAACCATGGGTAACTCTAAGGTGAAAGAAGGTTTACCAGTTGCTTCGGCAGCTCCGTATGGTCAAAACTTTGCTCGTAGATCCCAACAAAATTTTGATAGAAAGAGTAGCGGTAATTTCTGTCAAAATCATGGAAATCAATTTCATGGTGATTCTTCTTCGAAGAATTGGAGACAACATGATAGTACTCGTTACTATCACCCTAATAATTATAAGCATTTCAAAAGAGGATATGGTAATAGAGGTTATTCCTGCCGAAGACCTCAAAACCAAACAAATAGATGTTCGCATCAATGTGAACATGATAGTAATCGTGGAAACTGGAATTCGAACCAGTATAACAATTACAATAGAGACAATAATAACTGCAGAGATAATAATAACTCTGATAACTTCAGAGGTAATAATAGTCGGGGTAGATCTCAACACACAAAAAAGAGATATCAGCAGGCTAATGCTGTACAACAGGAAACTGAGGCAGCCTGTAATCATGTTGTTGATAGTAAAAACTTTGACGCTGTCACTAGTTCTGCTTTTGACTTTGAGAGAGCAAACAAATGCCCCCATGCAGTACTTTATTCGAACCGGGTACCATAACTACTTTGAGTTGTGGTCACCCACTTCCCGCTCTTCCTGCTGCTGTTGCGCATGACGGGAGGGGTTCTTTAATTCTACATAAGGGTCTTGTTAATGATACTCCGGTCTCACTACTTTTCGATTCCGGATGCACCACTATTGGTGTTAGACAATCGCTTGTAGATCCATCTTGTGCTACAGGAAGGGTTATTAAATGTGTCACATTTGGCGGCACTCTAGAAAAGTATCCTACTGCTGTAATTCGCATTGCCACTCCTTTCTTTACTGGAGATGTGCATGCTTGTCTCTTACCTAATCCTATTGCGGACCTTATTATTGGTCGTATTCACGGAGTTAGGGAGTGTACCCCACAGCAGGTTGCTGCTTGGGAAGATAATAACATGCAAGCTACAAATGCAGTAGTTACAAGAGCACAAGCTCTACAAACACCCGAAACTTCACTGAATAGTGATAATGAAGTTGATAGCCAAGATAGTCACTTAGTGATCACTCGTGACTCTTTCATAATTGCAAGAAGAAGATCCTTCTTTAAAAAAATTCTTCGTCCTTGCGAAGAAAGGTGATCCGAATCAGGATACAAATAGAAAATCTTGGATTGCAATGAGAAACGGCGTACTTGTACGTATGGTACAAGATTCGGCTACGTCGGCACATTCGCAAATTCTTGTTCCCAAGAGCATGAGAGTCCAAATATTGCAACATGCTCATGACTCGCAATGTGCTGGACATATGGGTTTTGCCCGTACGAAGTCGAGAGTCCTTGCGGCTTTCTTTTGGCCTCTTGTCAATAAGGACATTCGTATTTACTGCCGATCATGCAAGGTATGTCAGGAGGTCAAATCTAGAGGACCACGACATGCTGCGCCTATCCAGGCTGCTGACATTCCTATTCGGCCGTTTCAGAAAATGGCCATAGATATTATTGGCCCTTTTAAGGTCAAGTCGGCCAAAGGACATCAGTTTATCCTTACATGTGTCGATATGTGCACACGTTGGCCAGAGGCTATTCCTCTTAAGAGCATATCTACTACAGATATCGCAGATGCTCTTTGGTTGATATTTTCTCGCTTGGGGTTCCCCAGAGAAATATTGTCAGACCATGGCACTCAACTCATATCTGACACTATGTCACAGGTAATGTCTTCCTTACATATTGAACGATCTCTCAGTAGTATCTACCATCCTATGTCTAATGGGTTAGTTGAGCGTCTGAATAGAACGCTCAAGACTTTGCTTGGTAAGATAACTGAAGATCATCCTCAAGATTGGGACAGGGTTTTACCCGCGGCTCTCTTTGCCTATAGAGAAGTCCCTAATGAACCCACAGGATTTTCTCCCTTCGAACTTGTCTTTGGCGCGCGTCCACGCGGCCCTATGTCTTTATTACACGATCTCATCACTGCCGATGATATTAGCGATGAAACTCAATCCTCATATGAGTATGTCAATGCTCTTAGACAAAAGATCATTGAGGCATGTAAGCTAGCAACTGCTTCATCAGAAATTGCTAAAGAGAAGGCAAGGCAGTTTGCTAACAAGAATAGATGTCTACGACAACTTTTTCCAGGTGACAAAGCATTCGTCCTACTCCCCAGTAGGGAAAATAGACTTCTTATTGCATGGAAAGGTCCGTATGCAATAGTCTCTCGGATTTCCGATGTTGACTATGTGGTCGATATTGATGGAAAGCATAAAACTTTCCACATAAACATGCTTTCGGAATTTCACGAACGTCCGGACTATTTGCTGCCTATTTTCCAGGCAACGGATGATGCTCCTGCACCTCACGGTCATTATTCATCCCTGTCTGTCATTCAGGATGAGGAAGCTACCTTCTCTGATGTCAACCTTCCCTTTCCAGCGGTTCCATTACATTCCACGGAATCTTGGAAAAACGTTTCTGTTTCTCCTAATCTTTCTGGTGACGAACATCGACAAGTCTCGTCGATGTTACAAACATTTCAGGATGTTCTCACTGACATTCCTGGACACACAGATGTCATAGAACATGACATAATTCTTACCGACAATAATCCAATTAGGGTTAGGCCGTATCCTATTCCTATACACTTTCAGTTGCAAGTGGAAAAGGAATTGGATGAAATGATTCAATTAAATATAATTGAACCATCGACTTCACCATATTCTTCTTCCATGGTTATTGTCCGGAAGAAGGATAAGAACATACGAATTTGCGTTGATTATCGCAAATTGAATCAGGTCACAAAGTTCGACGCTGAACCGATGCCTTTGTTAGAAGATCTACTGATTAGACTTCCTAATTCTAGATTCTTCACTAAACTTGACTTGTCTAAAGGTTATTGGCAAGTGCCTTTAGCAGAGCATGCCAAACCTCTTACTGCTTTTTCTACACCTAGGGGTCTATTTCAATGGAATGTTATGCCTTTTGGTCTCATGAACGCCCCTGCCACTTTCGTTCGCATGATGCGTCGAATTCTTTCACATCGTTCGGATGTCATCGCATACTTAGATGACATCTGTCTCTTCAGTGATACCTGGGAAGATCACTATTTAGGGTTATATGACTTACTGTCCACTCTACGTGAGAATAATTTGACAGCAAAACCTTCTAAAGCTTTTGTTGGTTTTGGTGAAATCTCTTTCCTGGGTCATCGTGTTGGTCATGGTCTCTTGAAGACAGAAGACCACAATACTTCCAAAATACTGAACATCTCTGTTCCTAAAACGAAGAAACAAGTTAGGAGTCTCTTAGGTTTAATTCAATTTTATGGGAGATTTATTCCAAATTTATCTTCGATCATGGCACCTCTATCAACATTGTTGAAGAAAGGTTCGCCTAATCTGGTCCGTTGGTCTGAAGAATGCCAATCTTCACTAGACCAAATCAAGAATATATTTTCTTCTCCTCCCATCTTAAGATTACCTACTACTCTTGATAGGACTTTTGTTCTTCGGAGTGATGCTTCATCCACTGGGATTGGAGCAGCACTGATGCAAGAATATGCAAATACTCTGCATCCTGTTATGTACATTTCTAGAAAACTAAATGCGGCAGAGAGGAACTACTCGGTTTTAGACCGTGAGTTGTTAGCGATGGTTTGGTCAATTCTAAAGCTACAAAGATTCCTCCTGGGCGCACATTTCATTCTAGAGACTGATCAGAAAGCTCTTACAGCTATTCAGACTAAGAATTTGAAGAGTTCGAGATCCACTCGATATGCTATAGCTCTTCAACCTTTTCACTTCACGGTACGAGCTATCCGTGGTGCGGATAATGTGATGGCTGACATTTTGTCTAGATGCCCACATGACTCCAACTAATACTTCTGTCCTATATTTCCATATATTACAGAGTCATAACACACCTATATTTCTACAATAGATTAGCACATCTGTACTTACTTTATATGTACACACTATCGTGCTTTGTTGTCATCTTCTTCTGTTCGTTTTTTTAAGATGATAGAGGAGGACTGAGTAGTTAATATAAGGGCCGTTAGTTTACTAAACAGCCACAATTATTAATAATGTATTGTACCTTATGAAGCATATTAGTTATTAATTAGCATTATATTGCTTGTACTTTCTCAGAATGTCATTGTTGAGCTGAGGACTTACCTTACGAGTTCTAGATTGTGTACTTACCCTCGGAATACCAGAGCATATGTCCTGGATCGTCATGTAGTTTAACTTTACTATGTACTTATGTCATTACATGTCAAAGACGTTACTATTTAAATTTTCCTATCAGATTTGTACATCCATTTTTAAAGACAATATTAGAGTATGCTGTTTAATGATGATTATAGTAACTTGCATACGTATATTGTGTTTACATGCTAACGTGATGTGTGTTGGTGACACATCCCCGATGTGAATATTTTTTGAGACATATTTATTTTTCTGTTGAGGTATATCCTCACCAGACACTCTATAATTAGCCTATTGTTTGGCAATTTAGTTAATTATCAGCGCATAATTCGTGCGTTTTGAGCCGCTTATCGCTTGCTCTTTGATATTGAAAAAAAAAAAAAAATATGTTCCACATTTTTTTTTTATCGGGAGGAGGTGGTGATATGTTGCGTGATAAATTCTCGCAACATCGTTTTATTTCAATATCTGTTTTATAACGCAAGGGCAACAACTGCTTGGAATTTATAGTCACTTTTCTCGGTAAGCATTTGTCTTCTCGCGTTGGTATCGAATGCAGTTAAGTTTGAGCTGTGGTCATTTTTGCGCTGGACTGCGCATGACTTGTCTTGTTGTTTGGTCGATCGGTTTCCGCCCGACGACTAGTGGAGTGAGCGATTTGGAATGGCGAAAGAGATGCCTCGTTGAAGAGGGGATCTCCGCTATTGTTGTTCTGTCAGGGATGTGTAGTCCTCTTAATGGATATTTCGTTTATTCGAGATAATACCTCTAGTGTTTCCCACATGTCGGGAGGCGTGATATTTCTGTGTATTTCATGAAAGCAAGGTAAATTGACTCTTTCATTAACTCTATTGATTTTGGGTCGTGAGCGATTTCGATTCATAGCCTGTCTGCGAAAGTCGTCGTCACGAGATGTTTTTTTCCCAGCTCACATGTCGCTGCATTGTACTGCATCGGTTGATGCATGTACCAAGGACCATTACTTGCTACTTTGTTAAATGAACTAGGTTTGGAAAACCTTTATTATCTAGAGGATATTTTTGAGGACATTATTTATACTTCGGCAGACGTGTCTGTCTTGCTGAAGTCAAACTAAGGAGAGTGAACTGATCTCATACATCTGGTTATCTCCTGGCTGTTATAGAAAAGGATGGAGTTTTCCACCTGACTACATTTACAGCACTATGAAATATAACATGCATCTGACTCATCATTGTAATGCTGTCTACCGTTTATTGCTGTATTGAATGTTGCTGTGATAATGACTGTTTGATGTGCCTACACATTTGCGTAACCATTTTGTCACTGTGGCGTCCACAATAAATAATGAAGAAAAACGTCAACGGCTGTTTCAAGACTCATTGACTTTATACGTCGTGAGTTTACTGACGTCCTATGTGGATTGCCCTGTTATTGTTGCATGAACATTGTTTTTGACTGAACACATCTACACACTACACAAAACCAGACATGCGGATACCATCCATCATCATATGGCATCACGCATCACACACCATACATCATTACGCTGACAGCACATCTTATTACTGATACAATGTACAAAATATATTACTGTAACATGAAACATACAAATTAACCTCTTGCATAAAGCTTGTGCGTTACAGAATACCTTGCATAAATCTTGTACAAGATGTATGACCTTACAATTAAACTTATAAAATACTATATTATCTTGAAGCTTATACGAAATGTATGATCTTATCATTAAAATTGTAAAACATTTATTACATTGTCCTAAAACCAGTTGAAAAAAAATACCGCCAGAGACTAGTTTTTAAAGAAATTGCTGTTGTCTACCACTACCACTTATTCATTAGTTGCTTATCCTTTACAGGACGTGGCAATCAACCCCAGCTTTTATTGGCAGTTTGTGATTTTTCTAGGCAATTTTTTTCATTCAGTAGTTTGCAATTGCTTTTTGAACGGTACGGCGCTTATACCATTGTTAAAAATCCACACAAAGCGATCTGCTACCAAACTGCCTGCAGCAGGTTTCGAACCTGGTATATCTGGATTATGAAACTGCGTTCATATCCATTAGGCCACAGACGCCGACTGTGCCACAGATCGCAGTGCTCTAATAGAACGTCGCTAAAATAATTACATAGACGAGCGTGCCGAGCAATGACAGTTGAATTTTGGCAGTGTCTCCAGCCGGAATTTCTGCTTTTTCATGTGTCCGTGATTCTTTGGAATATATGAGCGTCTATACTTACAGCTTTGCAGATAGCAGAGAAGTATCCTGTGTATAAGGATAATAATGATAATACAGCTATATTTCTGAGTGTTCTTCGATTATTGACGGCCTAGTGTAGTTGGCCATGTTGCTTGAATTGCCAATGTGAAACTAATGGATTTTCACTATCAAATTTAGTGTGTAATAAACTGTATTGTACTGTTGATGGACTTTATCAGAATTTCTTCAAAAAACGTTGCATGACAATGTGGCTATAATTCTGAACATTGATCAAATTTAATCGCATACGAAGCACGCCACAGGGGGTCTTTCACAGCTGGGATAATCCACATGACTATCCAACAGGATTGTGGTGGCAGCTGTCATTCATGGACTAGAGGAGAGTTTGGTATAGAGAGAGATAAGTGTAACAGACAGGTTATGTCCTCAACTTTTCAAACCATTTCAAATATAATAGTTTTCAACTAAACAGTTTATCAAGACCACTTTCCTACAGTGGTATTCAAAGTAACAATAGTAATATAAGGCTAATATTATTTTAAAACATAATTATGGAACTTCTTTCTAATATTTTCTAGCCCTGGCTAGAATCAGACGAAGTTCCTTCAGGGTACTGTTATCACCATCCATACACCTTACTTCTTGATCATCTTGTACCTCAAAGTCATTCTCATGTTGAAAGCTTTGATGTTATCTGACTGTACTGCTTTTAAATGAAAAAATTGCAGTCTGTGTAGCCTTTGCACAGAATGTTGTTCCAATCAACTGCCTAACGTTTTGATTTTGTATAGTCTTTTATGATGACATGAGAAACATCTTTCATCATCATCACCTCATTAATACTTGTCAATTATGAGCACTCAAAATATGAAAGTGCCAGCATACATACATAATTTTTTTTTTTGCTCAAGCAATTTTTCCAACCACAGTACACTCCCCTCATTCATTAACAATATAAACACAAATATATTTGCAATTTTAATACATTTCCAGTTTGCATCAGTAATGTCTCAAAAGAAGTCACACCTACGACAAACTTAGCCCATTTATCAGCAATATAATTAGCCATGTCACAGATGCCACAGTGGAAACAACAGGGTGGGGAAAAGCAGTTTCTGTGGCAATGAGAAAAATGTGGAATTTCAAAGAGTTCAAGAATAATGCTAAATGTAGGATTTCTAAAGCAAACGTTAAGGATGTCAATAGATACCTGCTGCAATGTGGAGAAAAAAGACTTCAAAAGGCACTTTCCTCTTTTTAAAAAAAAAAAATTGATGTTCTGTGCCATGCCGATCTCCAGTTCTCTTCTCCGTGTTTTGTGGGTTTTCCTCTATCCTGGGGATTCCAGAACAATGACTATCTTGTAATGCTATCAGCTGGTTTTTCTTTCTTTACATGTTCCACTAGAATTTATCAGGATCCTTGTATCAGATCCACAATGGTGATCCTAACATACCATATTAATCCTTCTTTTCAGCGCATGCACCCCTTTCATGACACTTAATGCTAAACCAAATTTTCTCTGAATCTGACATGTCAAATACATGCAACCTGCTAGCATTCTGATACCCTGCTCTCACATGACACAAAGATCTTTGTAATGGCTGAAGAAGTATTACAGTTGAAACTTCTGCTCTCACATGATACATCTTTCAAAGATCTTTGTAATGGTGGGAGTATTACAATAGAACTTTCTGGTAAAGAGCTGTGCTTGCTTGAAGATGATGTCAAATTCACAGAAAATCAAGTTTAATGGCCAGTGTAATTTCTGACTAGGCCACTGCTTTTATTTCACTATGAAATGCATCAAAGGTCAATTCTGAATAAATCATTTTATAGTACAGAATCTAAAGTTTCATTTAAAACATCCACCTTCAAGTTGATACTTTTAACCAGTTTTTTTGGGGGTATTTTTCTAGAAATCAGATGTGTTGACAATGATTTGATTTTTTTCATCTATCAAACATGTGCAATCTGTAAACAGATGTAACTTTTATTAGTATGATAGCAAAATTTGTTTTATCAAGTTTCGAGTGTGTCGTCCATTCATAAAACTGACTCCATAGCACTTCTTTTTCCAATAATTTATTACAACCTGTCACCAAAATTTCTCTATGTCAATAGCTGTTTCACTATTGCGATATTTTAAATTAATTTTTTCAAAGACCTATCTTGAGAAAATAACATAAAAAAATGCTTACATGTCACTAGTTACATCAAAGCGCATCACACAAACAGTTCTTCCATAAAGCTGTGTTAGCAAATACAAACACCACATCACACTTCATGCACTCATGAGCATTATACAAGCACAAGAAACATGCTCACAACGACAGTTATCCTTCCAGTTTATGACGAGCTTCTTCATGCTCTTAAATCCAAGTCCACACAAACAACATACACTGTGATTCTCTTCTTCTACCCCTCACGTAGTTTTTAAGTCTCTGAAGAATAAACCGGACCATTGCCACTGCCAGACAGGTGATTACGGTGAAACTGTGCATGGGGCTAGCAATCTCATAACGTTAAATAAGTTGATACAGAAACAACCATCACTACAAGAGCATATTAAGTGCTTTGGTGCAGGCTGCCCGCATGGAGGATGCCATCTGCAGTGGTGACTGTTCCTTAAGGAGAGTAGGAAATGAAAGAGACATTTCTTCATTCATCAGCTTTGCTCTCTTGCATAGGCCAGTGAATTGTTACATTTTGTTTTTTATGTCACGGTTTCAATAACTTTTGGCCTAACTTCAACTTCTGGTACAGTTAATAAACAGTTTTGTCGCAAAACTTAACTTTACTGCACTCCTAGTTTCTGTACAGGATATTTGGCTTAAATAACTGCTTGTTGAGTATGGTGCTGTTTCTTATTCTAAACTCAGGTCAAATGACAAAAATAGATCGTTGCTTTCTTTGACCTAAATTCTCAAGACTATATATTCTGTATACAATACTTGTTAATTACAAGTCAAGTTACCCATTAAGTTAAGCTTTTGTAGACCAATGTGACCTTTGCCTTGTAGGCCACATTATGGCTTTGCTAAAAGATGATTGAACAGTCACTTTCTATTTTTAAATTGTTATATTCTAACTTGTACCCGATAGATATACACAAGACTATTGTCTAACAAGGATCAATAACTGCCATTTGACAAGTAAGTTTTACTTTATTTTATTCCTTGAAAACAAAAAAAAATCTAAAATGGCCAATGAACTGACAACAGAAGAGTCAGCAAAAATTGCTGTCTGCTGTGAAATGAATATGTTGAAAAAGCCCGATCTTATTTTCAGTTGTAATGGTCATGTGACGTATCACATTATGTAATAAAATGGCAGCTAATTGTCTTTATTGTGACGTTTGTTTCATATAAATTTGTTAGATAGGAGTGAAGATATAACAAGTTAAAAATAGTCAGTCACTTTTCAATAACCCATATATGAGCAAGGCCAGATTTTTGTGATTGGCAAGGCAGAGTAGTGGTTAAAAAAGGTAACTGGAGTGCTGTTGATCAGTTTTATAAACTTCAGCTGGTCTGGAAAAGGAACACGTCAGACCAAATTAACACAAAAAAGTGCTACCTTCATGTGACTTAACTTTAGTGTGACAGTTTCCCACAATTCAAACTGTCACAACATAAAAAGTAAACAAAGTTATTGTTTTCTGTCTGGAGGAGGAGGCATGAGTTTTGTTGCTGCTGGCAGCCATCTCTCTTTGTCTATCACCTGCAGGAGTAGTTCTTTTGTCACGGGGTGTTTTATGCTGCTGCAAACACCTGCAGATTAAAGAAATGCTGTGTTACACAAAGATCTTCATGAGAACATATCAATGTATTTTTGAAAAAGAAAAGACTGTCCTTATTACATTATGCCAGTTCAGGGACCTGGCTCCAATGAAATATTGGACATCAGTGGTGAATATACATTCTGGGGGTACTGAAGCTTGAACTCTCGGAAGAGCCCCTTTTATCAACAACAAAAAAAGTTTTATAGAGAAAACTAGACTTAGACGCCCTGAAGCTCAAGATTCATAGTAGATCCACCTCTGCTGGACATACCTAGAACTATGAACCTCGTGTAGCTAACTCTAATCACAGTCGTGTTAGTTCTGATGGTATTCCCACATCATCCAAACTTAATTTATCTGTGTAAACATCACCGAAGCAGAAGTTTCTTTTTTCTCTACCCGAAAAGGTCTAAATATCAAATTCTGTGTTATATTCTTACATTCACATCTTATTTGAAATGCCATATCCTTTTTTTTTCTGCATTTGATAGAATGCTGAATAAAGATAGTATTACTAGTTCATGAAGCATAATTTATGCAACAGAAACAAACAGGTTAGCTGGTAATATTATCTATTGTTATTGTTGATCAGAATCTGGGCAAACCCATATGTGCTCAGCCTCCCTCAGGAAACATCAAAGGATATGAATGCTAACTGTTCCCGTAGCATGCTGGTTGTAAACATCTAGGATCATCATAAGACAAGTAACAAAACTTATAAATAAATGTTGCAGAACTGCAAAATGAAAAACAGTTTTTTTTCTATCATTCTGCTGTAGCCTTCATAATGTTGTGTTGAGGGTTTCAATTTTTTGTTCCCCTCAAACCCAGTGATGTATTGAGGCTTAATTCAAAGAAAGAAAAGGTGAAAAGCTGAGGCTTGTGAATAATAAACAATAACAAAAATAAATAAATTTTAGGCACTCATAAAAAAAATGGAAAGAAAGAAATCACAAACTACATAACAGAAAGATAAAGAAGTAATTAGCGCTCTGAAGATTTGATTCAGGACCATCGCCATGATGCAAGAAAATGCTTTAAGGAAGATGACCAATTAAGCACTCCAAAAATAATCATATCACTGGTGGTATTCATTCACATGCTACAACTTACAACTATGGAATTAGACCTGTAAGATCCAGACATTTTTAAAGACTCATCATCATCAGGTGCCATCTTCACATCAAAGGTCGGCTGCAATGGATCTCCAACGTCTCCTGTCTCTTGTCTTGATGGTGCACTCTGATAGGTTCTTCCCTGTCCATCTCTTGATGTTATTTTCCAACTTATAGTGCTGTATTTCTCTTGCACGTTTGCCTTCAATTCTGCCTTCTGTTATGGTCTTCAGTAAGGTGCTATGTCTTTTTTACACGGCCAAAATATTTTAGCTTTCTAATTTTGATCTACTTCATTAATTGTCTTGTCATTCCTATGTTTTATAGGGTCTCTTTATTTATTTTCTTCTGTTTAAAAATACGTGCCCCATTCTTCTATATATCCACATCTCAAGGGCCTCAATTCTTTCTTCTAATTGCTTATTCATTGTCCATGTTGAGCACGATACAGTGATGAAGAATATATGAAGCATTTGATGACTCTCGGTTTGAATTTGTGAGTGAGTTAGTATCTGTCTTATGTAGATTTGGCCATTCCTATTCTCTTCTTGATTTCTGCCTCACATCTGCCATTTTTTGTACTGTGCATTATAAAGGGCCTCTCCAACTCAAGCTAAAATACTGTACTCTGTTCTGGGCTTCCCAAGGAATTGTTGTGATAAGTGAACCACAATAGAACATGAATTAACAGAGAACATCAGAGAGTAGTTTCAGTAATGGATGTGTACACAAAAAGAGCAGTTTCAGTAATGAATGTGTACACAAAGAGTGGTTTCAGTAATGAATGTGTACAAAAATAGAGTAGTTTCAGTAATGGATGTTTACACAAAGATAATGGTTTCAGTAATGAATATGCACACAAAGAGAGTGGTTTCAGTAATGAATGTGTACACAATGAGAGTGGTTTCAGTAATTATTGCATACACAATGAGAGTGGTTTCAGTAATTATTACGTACACAATGAGTGGTTTCAGTAATTATTGCATACACAAAGAGAGTGGTTTCAGTAATGAATGCATACACAGAGGGTTTCAGTAATGAATACGCACACAGAGAGCAGTTTCAGCAATGAATGTGTACACAAAGAGCGGTTTCAGTAATGAATGTGTACACAAATAGAGTGGTTCAGTAATGTATGCGTACATAAAAAGAGCAGTTTCAGTAATGAATGTGTACACAAAGAGAGTGGTTTCAGTAATGAATGTGTACACAAAGAGAGTGGTTTCAGGAATGAATGTGTACACAAAGAGAGCGGTTCAGTAATGTGTGCGTACATAAAAAGAGCAGTTTCAGTAATGAATGTGTACACAAAGAGAGTGGTTTCAGTAATGAATGTGTACAGAAAGAGTGGTTTCATGAATGAATGTGTACACAAAGAGAGCAGTTCAGTAATGTATGTGTACATAAAAAGAGCAGTGTCAGTAATGAATGTGTACACAAAGAGAGCAGTTCAGTAATGAATGTGTACACAAAGAGAGCAGTTCAATAATGTATGTGTACATAAAAAGAGCAGTTTCAGTAATGAATGTGTACACAAAGAGAGTGGTTTCAGTAATGAATGTGTACAGAAAGAGTGGTTTCATGAATGAATGTGTACACAAAGAGAGCAGTTCAGTAATGTATGTGTACATAAAAAGAGCAGTGTCAGTAATGAATGTGTACACAAAGAAAGCAGTTCAGTAATGAATGTGTACACAAAGAGAGCAGTTCAATAATGTATGTGTACATAAAAAGAGCAGCTTCAGTAATGAATGTGTACACAAAGAGAGCGGTTTCAGTAATGAATGTGTACACAAAGAGAGTGGTTTCAGGAATGAATGTGTACACAAAGAAAGGAGGAAGGAAACATGAGGTTTAATTCATTGCATGTTGTCTTGTACTGTGTTATACATGTGAGACCACATCTGGTCAGCGTGTGTGAAGAGTGCTGTTACTAGCTTCCATAAATAAGAGATGATAATTCAATAGTATTTGGCTATTATTATATAATCATGCGGACCGCACTGGCTCAGTAACCTAATGGCTAAATGGCTTTTTTGCAAGACAGGAAAACATGAGTCTCTTTTTTATTTGGTTTTCTTGCACTTGTTATTAGTGACTGACAACTCAAAGAAGCGCCCAAGATGTGGGCATAAATAAAAAAATCTCAGTTGAGACATACCCATTGCTGTTTTGTAACTGTTTGGGAAGGACTTGTCTGTTCTTTCCTTCATAAACTGCCATGACTTGCCGTTGAATGAGCACTCAATGATCTTTCCATCATACTGTTTCAATTCTTTGGTTACCTAAACATCATCATCAGATTTGATTTTATTACTTAAGAAGGTGAGTTACAATATCAATTTTCTTCTTTTCCCACAGAATAAGATTTCACTTCTAGAATAGGACTAAACAAAGCTCCTGTAACAGAGGTCTAAACTTAAGTTCTTATAAAAGACCTAAACTAAGTTCTTATAACAGGCCTAAACTAAGTTCTTATAACAGACCTAAACTAAGTTCTTATAACAGACCTAAACTAAGTTCTTATAACAGACCTAAACTAAGTTCTTATAACAGACCTAAACTAAGTTCTTATAACAGACCTAAACTTAAGTTCTTATAACAGACCTAAACTTAAGTTCTTATAACAGGCCTAAACTAAGTTCTTATATCAGGCCTAAACTAAGTTCTTATAACAGGCATAAACTAAGTTCTTCTAACAGGCCTTAACTAAGTTCTTATAACAGGCCTAAACTAAGTTCTTACAACAGGCCTAAACTAAGTTCTTATAACAGGCCTAAACAAAGTTCTTATAACAGGCCTAAACTAATAAGAACTTAGTTTAGGCCTGTTATAAGAACTCATTCCACCCTGTTGCGATTAAAAAGCGCCATTACTCATTCTGTACTGATGCGACCTAAAGCGACCGGCCCTTTTAGTAAGCGTCTAGCAACAGAACTCTCGTAACCAGCGAAACTAGAGAGTTTTACTTCCACTACGTTGAAAACCGGATGTTTTTATGTGGTTTCATTCTGATTATATAGACGTATGAAGTCAGACCAGTGTGTGCGGTGTGTTGAGGTATTTTTTATCAACAATCCATGGTGGAATGGCCCTTCAATTTCTTCAGTCATTGATTGATAATGACGATCCCGACGATAGCAACCAAGAGGACGAGTCCGATGTTGACTTAGACGATGAGGCAGTGGATTTATTTGATGATAACAGTGAAACTAGTGATAGCATTGGTTCGGGCATTGGTGAAACAGAAGCAGACCTGGAGTGGTCTGACACGCTGAACACTGTCAGTGACAAAATGGGTGCATTCACTGAAACACAAGGCGCCCTTCATAATCAGGACCCAAATAGCTCACCATTTGACTATATTAGCCTCTTCTTTCCAGTTACAATAGTCAAACTATTTGTGGAACAGACAAACAAATATGCTGAGCAGCAGCAGGAAACTAAAGGTGTGCGAGACTCCTACTGTAAACCAGTGAACGAAGAGGACATCTACCGTTACCTGTACATAAATGTAATGTTTGGACTCCATCATGTGCCAGAGACCAAATTATACTGGTCTACAGATCCTCTATGGAGGGTTCCTGCTTTTGCTGATGTCCTAGGGAGAGAAAGATTTCAAAAGATCCATCAATATTTCCATGTAAACGACAGTGCTCACCAACCAGGTCGTGGAACGAACAATTATGACCCACTCTACAAAGTTAGGCCTCTCCTGGACCATATATGACATGTCTGCTCAGCTGTTTACAAACCCCAGAGACAGCTGAGTGTAGATGAAGCCATTATTGGTTTTCGCGGGCGCTTAAGCTTCAAGCAATATGTCAAGAACAAGCCAACTGCATGTGGGATGAAAGTCTGGTGCTCTGCAGAGGCAAAAACTGGCTACGTTCTAAACTTTCAAGTGTACACAGGGCGACAGGAGAACAATTGTAGCCGCGGAGGGCTTTAATATGTTTGGCAGTCGCTGTCTGTACGACAGATGCCTAGACTGTATATGTCTATGCTACCAAGGACAGTTAGTCACTTATCCCTGGGGCCGGGTGTAAAAGTGGTGAAATATGTTGGCATGTCGTTGTACTTTGCATTGGGGACCTAAGACGCGTCAAAAGTGAGGAATGCAGTCAGCGACCCATAGCTGACTGCTTGCGTCAGGGTCAGCGAACCAGAGCTGACCAAGACCCTACTCCACCTCCAAGTGGTGGTCCTGGAAACAGGCTGCATCACTGCAGTCTGGCTGAGTGAGTAGGGATCGAAGTGGGAAGGCAAACCCAGTCCTAAATAATGCTGTCCCGAAGTCGGATGTGTCGGGCCGAAAGGCGCATATATCGCAGCTTTTGCTGTAAACGGCAACACAATGCAACCAAAGTCCTTTTCAGGATGAACGCAGAAGAAGAAGAAGTACTTTTGCATTGTTTCGAGAATCAGGTATTTGGGATTACCTCTGTCTTTCAAGCGACAACTCAGTAAATTCAGTAGATAATACAGCAATGAGCTGAGAGCAGATAAGTTTCATAACGCAGAAATTTAACAAAGTCATCAACGAAGCAATTCAACTTAACGCAAAGTGACACACCTCAAACGCTCGTGCTTGGGGTTTCTTTATTTTATTCTTCTGTTTTTAATCTTTCTTCTTTTGTTTTAGCAGCATGATCTACGTATTTATTTATTTCCATTAGTCTATAAGAAACCAATCATTTAGTAGTTAATTATTACACCTCTTCCGGTACTTCGGTTTTGAGACTATTATTTTATTGTGAGCTAATGACGTCATAGAGAGATCACCATATCTGGGTGGTAGTACACTGCGACACAATTCCCCTCATGACCCCTTTTAAGATAAACACCATTAGGCTTTTTTTGACAATTTCTTCTCACCAAAGCTTGCTGAAGATTTGCCGGCCAGGAATACCTACAGCTGCGCAACAATACGACCCAATCGAAAGGGCTGGCCTTATGCCAAAGTGAAACAGAGAAATGGTGAGGTGAGGATAAAGCAGAAGGGGATGATGGTGGGGACACAGTAGACAGATTAAAAGCAGGTCAACACCCTGTCTATCAACTGTGACCCAGGGATGACGACGGTAGACAGGTGGTCGAAAAACGGCATTGTCCAGATTGAGATTCCACAACCAGAGCTCGCCTACAACTCTGGCATGTTTGGGGTGGAACTCAGTGACCAGCACAGAGCCTACTATCCTGTGGGCAGGTCCAGCATCAAGTGGTGGAGATACCTCATGTGGAACCTTGTACAGGTGTCCATCATCAACAACCACTTGCTAATGAAACTAGCTAACCCAACGGCAGCACGCGACCTGCCAGAGCAGAACCATCTTATGTTCAGGATGGAGCTCCTTAAGGGTATGCTCACTTTCTCAACAAAAAATAAGAAGACTAAACTAAGTTCTTATAAGAAGACTAAACTAAGTTCTTACAAGAAGACTAAACTAAGTTCCTAGAACAGGACTAAACCAAGTTCCTACAAGAAGACTAAACTAAGTTCTTACAAGAAGACTAAACTAAGTTCTTATAAGAAGACTAAACTAAGTTCTTACAAGAAGACTAAACTAAGTTTTTACAAGAAGACTAAACTAAGTTCTTATAAGAAGACTAAACTAAGTTCTTACAAGAAGACTAAACTAAGTTCCTAGAACAGGACTAAACCAAGTTCCTACAAGAAGACTAAACTAAGTTCTTACAAGAAGACTAAACTAAGTTCCAAGAACAGGACTAAACTAAGTTCTTACAAGAAGACTAAACTAAGTTCCAAGAACAGGACTAAACTAAGTTCCTACAAGAAGACTAAACAAAGTTCTTATAAGAAGACTTCTTCTTCTTCTTCTTCTTGCGATCGCATCTTTGATGATTACACCGTCAGACGAGTTCTCATGATGAATTCGACTGTTGTTTGAAGTTCCTCTTTAACTCCATATAGCTTTGAGTTTAGTGTTGAGTCATTGGGCCAGTATATCTTTCTTAACTGGTCATACAGAGGACAATCCTGTAGAACATGCTCAGCAGTTTGTTCGTTTAATCCACATGTGCACAGTGGTGAAGCAGACAATCGTAGCTTGTGCATGTGTTTATTCAGTTTGTTATGCCCTGTCCTGAGTCGAAAAATAGTTGTCTGTCCCTGCCGGTCGAGAGTGTGATAGTCGTCTTTGGGTTGGTTCTGTTCTCTTCTGATAGTCTGGATAGCTCTCTTTTTCTCAAAGTATGTGACTTCATTATCTTCTTGTTCACATTCTCCTCCCTTTTTTGCAAGTTTATCTGCCTTTTCATTTCCGGGTACACCACAATGAGATGGTACCCACTGGAGTATGGTTCTCTTTTTGGCAGCTACCTTGTTTAGTTCATTTCTCAGATGCGGGAGTTTACCACCCTTGAGAGCTTGCAGGACAGACAGTGCATCTGTGAGGATGACTACCTGGTGGCAGTCAGAGTTGGTGTTTATAAATCATATTTGCAGCTTGCTCTAGAGCTTGAACCTCAGCTGTATAGTTGGAACAGAATTTACCAGTGGGAATGTGCCTAGTCTCATAGTGGTTGTCAGGATATGAGATAAAGATACCGGCACCTCCATTCCTAACAGCATTAGTTGCTGATCCATCTGTATAGGCATGTATCCATGATTGATCGGGATAGCTTTCTTGGATCATACTCAATGTAGCAGTTCGTTTTTGCAGATCATTATACTCACATCCACTTGTGAGACCACTGACTGTTGTATTAATTTGGAGGGCACTGCTGGCCTGCTCCCATGGTACAGGGTATAGGGTGGGCTTCAGTGGTGTTGTCTTCATGGATAGGTCTTCTTGATGCTGTCTTATAAGTCTTTTTCCCCGATGCACAAAGCTGCTACGCTTTAGACGTCCCAATGCCAGATCATCTAGTCTTGCCTTCATTGGGTGCATTGGCATACTGTTGTACTTTTCCATCTGGATCATGGTTTTTGTGTCTCTTCTATGGGACAATGTCTGTAATCCAGCAACCTTCTGCATCTCTGTTATTGGTGTAGTTTTCATGGCTCCTGTAATGAGCCTGAGAGCTTGATTTTGCACCTTGTCCAAAGACTGCAGATGTGAGTTAGCAGCTGATGACCATGCTGCTGAGCTAAACTCTAAGTGTGGTCTTATTACTCCATTATAAATCTTCTTAGATTTCGTTCATTTGCTCCCCAGTTGGTACCTGCTAATTTTCTGAGTATGCCTAGTCGTCTTCGGGCCTTTCCTTCTGCATTTTCAATATGCTTATTCCATGTAAGCCTTTGGTCAAATGTCACCCCAAGATAGGTGGGGTAGCTTTCTTCCTTGATCACGGTTGTCCCTAGGTGTATGTTAGCTGATTTGTCCTTGGGGGCGAGGGAGAACAGTGTTGTGGAGGTTTTGTCTGTGTTTATTGTGATAAGCCATTTCTCTGCCCATGACACTAGCATGTCTGCTGCCCGCTGCATTCTATAATTTGCTGTGGTGACATTTCATCAGCGCACCAGAGTACTAGGTCATCTGCATATAAGGCAGCTTTAACTCCTGCAGGGAGATCTTTCACCAGGTCATTGATGTAAACAAGGAAGAGTGTTGGGGAAATTACTCCTCCTTGAGGTACCCCCTGATGGAGCAACACTTTTCTGCTCTGCAGACCGTCAAGAGTGACTCTAGTTCTCCTGTTATGCAAGTATGACTGGATCCATTTCATCATGTTGCCTTGGATTCCACTTCTCCTAAGTTTTGCAATGAGGCCATCTTTCCACACCTTGTCAAAGGCCTGCTTGAAGTCGACCCAGATCGTTAGGACCTTTTTCTTCTCCTGGAAGGCATCTTCTATTGCTTGAGACAAGTAAGTAACTTGGTCTTCTATACTGTAGCATTCTCTAAATCCAGCTTGTTCCGGCACCAGGATCTGCTCAGACTCTAAATACCATTTCAATCTGTGGTTGACTATTCGCTCCATAGTCTTCCCAACACAGCTTGTGAGACTGATTGGCCGGTAACTTGCAGCCTCGGTCTTACATTTCCCTTTCTTTAGTATGGGTATTGTGATGGCTTCTCTCCATACTTGGGGTACCGTTCCTTTCAACCAGCTGTGATTGAATATCTCAAGCAGTTTTGTCTTTGCTGCTGAGCTCAGATTTACTAGCATTTCGTTGCTGATTTTGTCTGGGCCGGGTGACTTTTGAAACTTAAGCTTGGAAATAGCCTTCTGTAGTTCTCCTAGTGTGATGGGTTCCCTCATTGGGGCAGGAGTATCTGTCTGTCCCATGGTTGCCAGTATTTCTTTTCTTATCTCTCTCTGATGGTCTATGTTAATGGGTAAGTTGCTTTCTGAACTGTATCTTCTAGCAAACAAGTCTGCAGCTTGTTTTCCTCTGAAAAGTTTGCCACCTTCATCCAATGTGATAGTCTGCCTTGGTGAGGAATGCTCTTCATTTAGAGACTTGACTAATCTCCAAAGTTTCCTGCCGTCTTTCTCAAGGTTCAGCGATGCCGTTTTAGTTCTCCAGCTTTTCCGCTTTTCTTCTAGCTTTGTTCTCTGAAACTCTGCTACAGCCTTTTTCCATTTGTTGTGAGTTTCAAGTGAAGGCTGAGACTCTGCGTCCTTTCTAGCCTTGTCCATAGCTTCCTGACGTTCTTGGAGTGTGCTGGACCAGTATGGTATGTAGTTACGCCGGCATCCTTTGGGAATGGTTTCTTTTGCAGCTTGTAGTATGCATCTGTTGAAGTCTTTTACCACTTCATTAATGTCTCTGTTCTGTACCTTGAGGGTAGACAGCAGCGTGTTCACCTGATGCCTGAATAAACCCCAGTTGGCTTTTTTGTAGTTCCATCTTGTAATGGCTGGGCCTGTACTGAGAGTTGCACTCTGGACAGTAAGAAAGATTGGGCGATGGTCGCTTCCCCCCTAGTTGGTCTCCTACTTCTCTACTAATAGATCCAGCTATATCTGGTGTGGAGAAGGCAAGATCTGGTGTTGAGGTTGTGTGCCATCCTCTGGAGTAGAAGGTAGGAGTATCTGTGGCATTATTGACTAGGATTAGGGAGTGATCATCTTGCCAAGTTTCAACCTCTTCACCTCTGTGATCCAGATGGTTATAGCCCCAGCTCTGGGAGTGGCTATTAAAGTCACCAACTGCTATAAAGTTGGTGGCTGGTACCTGTATAGAGCTGAGACTCAGGGGTTTGTTGTTCGGACAGTAATAGTTCAGGAGTTCTATTTCCATCTTGTCTACCTTTATCTGCAGCAGCTGATATTCTGCTCCATCCATGAAGGTTTTCCTTTCGTGTGCAGGAATGTTATTCCTTACAAGAGTAAGTACTCCTCCTTTTCGTCTATCTTGTCTGTCGGATCTGAAGCATTGATATCCCCTTATTTTAAAGGTTTGATCTGCTTTCAAGTGAGTCTCTTGGATACAGCAAACACTGACTTGCTTCTCATACAAGATGTTTTCCAGCTCTGTCTTTTTGCTGTATCCAGCCTGCTTGCTGTTCACTCCCTCTGCATTCCAGTGCATCATGACAAGTGGCACTCTGGGTTTCTCTTTTTCTGTTTTGTTTTGGTCAGTAGTTCTCCTCCGCCGTCTGTTGACTCCACAAGACGGTCTAGAGGGTCCTCCAGTAGCTGAGGGTGGGCTCTGTCGAGGCTCAGAGCCCGGCACTGCACCTGCCTGGTGGAGCTCCACAGGGCGAGCACCAGAACGAGATTTATTTGACGGTGTACTCTCCATAAGAAAAAAAAAGGGAGTTGCATGATACTGTGGTTTCGGGTGCGCCTTCTGGCCCAGTATCTACGACTTTAGCACCTGTTCAACGGGAGAGTGGGCTCATCCCTAATCTGTTTATGTTCCCAGTAGTAGACTATTCGCAAGCAGCCTGGGGGTGTCACTGCTCTGCGCGGACCTTGTTTACCGAGGCGGCGTCCGAGCTCGTATGGTGAAAATATGGTTGCGTTATCTTCAAAATAGCCCTGTCTTTCCCGTGGCTTTTCTGCCATCCTGCAACTTTGAGTTAGGGAGTTCTGAGCTCCAGTCTCTTTCCCAGGCATTTTATCCTGGCCTGGCACGCATACAGAGGACCCCACTTCTGGTTCTAAGTTAGCAGTTGGGGATAGGTGGGGTAGCACACTGTGCATTCCCCGTCATCCAGGGGGCTCTCCAACTATGCAGAGCTTGCACAATGCTGTGCTCTGGTTCGGGGCTCTCCCAAGGAATCCTCACGTCCTGCACAGAGCCACTTCCCGATACCCACCACCTGCCAACCCTCCATTGTAGAAATCTCCTGCATGCGGCCATCCAGTCAAGAGCCAGTATTAAGTCTGGTGCCCAAGTGAACCCCCCAAGCTCAGTGTGCAATGCTGGGTTCTCATCATGCTGCAACACAGGAGGGATTGTGATGCTCAGCCATCTCTCTCAATTCTGCACCGATAAGTGACATCGGGGACTTAACTTTGCCTCAGTACTGGGAGGCCCCGTTTCCGGGTACACCACACACAGCCAATTGAGGCAACGGTCGCCATGGGCGTGATAGACGACAAACAGTGAAGAATGAGGCAAGAAAGCATTTAACCCATGAAGTGGGGGTGGATTGGTGCAGACCAGAGCATGTACCACTCGCCGGGGGGTTCTGCATCTACACCTATAGGGTTCCACCCACTCCTCAGCCCATTTAGTCTGGCCCCTCACCCAGGACCTGTCCGGCTTGGGTGACCCTGCCAGGAGTAAAACTCCCGCCGGCATAGCTCCCGGGTCATTGAGGCGCTCAAGCTCTCCAACCACGGCAAGGTAGGCTTACATGTGGAGAGATAAGAAGACTAAACTAAGTTCTTATAAGAAGACTAAACTAAGTTCTTACAAGAAGACTAAACTAAGTTCCTAGAACAGGACTAAACCAAGTTCCTACAAGAAGACTAAACTAAGTTCTTACAACTAAACATGGGGGTGGAAGACTAAACTAATTTCTTACAAGAAAGACTAAGTTCCAAGAACAGGTTAAACTAAGTTCTTACAAGAAGACTAAAGGCTAAGTTCTTACAAGGAAGACTTAATAATCTAGTGTCTTATAAAAGACTAAACTTTCTGCAAGAAAGGAACTAAAACGTGGCTTAGATTGTCTTAACAAGAAGACAAAGAGAACAAAACTAAGTAAACTAAGTACTGAGAAGAAGACTAAACTCTGAAAAACTCACTTCTTATAAGAACTAGACGCACTAAACAAAAGTTCTTATAAGAAGACCTAAACTAAGTTCTTACAAGATGAAGAAAATCTAAGTTTCTTACAAAAGACAAAACTAAGTAAACTAAAAAACAAGTTCCACATGCAATAGAAGACCACCTTATGAAGACTAAACTAAGTTTCTTATAAGAAGCAGACTAAACAAGGTCTATACATGAAGACCTCAAACTAAGTTCGTCTAGAAAGCACATACACTCAAGGAGGACTAAGTCCCAGTAAAGAAGGCTAAACTGGGTTCTTACAAGAAGACTAGCAACTAAGTTGGGTCAGAAAGGACTGCAACTGAGTTCTTTACAGAAGACTAATACCGTGTACCTTCAAAGCCAGATTAGAATCTAAGGTTGACATCTTACAAGAGCTGGAGGAAACGGAAGACTACACCTACTAAGCTTGCCTATAAACAGGTCTAAACAAAGTTTGTTGTAGGATGAGGATATGGGTGTTTAACAAACAATAAGCTTCCTAATAAAAGGTTTACAACCCTTGAAACTAATGGCTAGAATAACCACCGACAAAAAAATTATTTTAGAAACAATTGCATGCATTTTTGCTTTAATAGGTTTTGGGGTTAATGCCGCGGGCGGAACTTTAATTTAGTCTATAAGATCATTGTTTTTACCTCCTATGTATGACAATATCTGGAAATTTTTAATTCTTAATGAGTAGCTGGGGGGGATAGGAAACATGTTCCCACCCATTGGGTTACCTAGGTATCAAAAGGGAGCAAAGAATTAGTAAACCTTAATAACCTTCCAAGCAAATAACATTTTAGCTTAAGGAGGGTGGACATGGGAAATCGCGAGTACACACCACCCATGCTAGAAAGATGAAGTTTAACGCTACGCCTAATTCATAAACTTTAAAAAAAAAAAAAAAAATAGAACAGACTTTTTCATGGCGTGCTTGTGTACAACTGTAGAAGGATTCCTGCACAGGTATGCCAAAGATCACTAAATTGTTTCTGAGTGATTTTAGAGTTTACGTATGCCACTTATTGATAAACGAAATAGGAAATTCATCTCTCATTACACCAAAACAACAGTGAGACTTCATCACCCATAAACTATGAATGATGCAATTTCAAGAACCATTGTAAACTTATTGACAACAGCACTTCCTGTGGAACGGTTACAAGAGGCCAGTGGCACTCCATGAGCTCTATTGCGCCTGGGGCCTGAGGCTTGGGTATGCAACCCAACTAGGGGGGGGGAACGTTAGTTCAGGAATAGGACTACTAACGGTGGCCTGATTTATACACAGGTGGTTCTGATGACACGAAAAGTGGGAACCTGAGCTGACATAACCACACTACCAGTGGAAACTGATGCAAGTCATCCAGATGAAACCTGGGTGACATAGAACCAGTGGAACTGTTGACAATGAACCAGGTGGAAAAAAAAAACTTTGGATGACATTGAAATCCAGTGGAAACGGATGACATAAGTCTTCAGTGGGAACTGATGACAGAACCAGTGGAACTGGTTGAATAAGTGGAACCCCCTCAATGGAACCCTATTGGGAGCTATGACATGAACCAGTTCCCCGCTGATGACATTAAACCAGTGGAAACTGATGACATGAACCAGTGTTCGAAACTGAGACAAGAACAGTGATACTGACATGAACGCAGTGGAACTGATGACACAGAAGAACCAGTGGAACTGATGACAAGAACCAGTGGAACTGATGACATGAAAACAGTGGAACTGATGACATGAAACAGATTGTTGAACAAGAGGAAATGTTGATGCTGGAGGCGAAGGGCTGCATACACACTGAATCGCTGGAGCGAAACCTGTTGCAAGCATGGTAATGAAGGTAGAGGCAGGACCTCAAACGAAAAACTCCACTGGAAAGAGAATTGCGTGAGCAATGACCCAAGAACTATCCACAGTCTGATGAAGTAGCAGGAGAAAGAGCAATGCAAATGCCATGAGGTGTCCCGTACCATTTGGAAAGAACCTGTGAGTGGATGGCACTAAACCTCATCTTGAAAAGCTGCCATAGATTATTGAAACAGCCTTTGCTCCTTGGGTCCCAAGGCCTGTCGAGTGACGCTGGAGTGTGCGTGATTCGATAAACAAATTGTTTAGTGTTATTAAACAAATAAATGTTTTGAAGTGAGGAGTATCTAGTGGTCCCCTTCTAAAGTGAAGTAAAACTTATTGGTCATGTAGTGATTATATTTCGTACTTAGTTCCGGTTATAACGATGTAAACGCTTTAATCATAGCTTTTAGTTTAATACTTTAACAGATCTGTGGGAATAAAGTCAAGAGATGAGCCCACACCTGTTCATGTTTTATTAATTTCAGCAAAAGGACTAGGTGGATCAATTGTTCCTAGCATACACTTATAGCCTTTTTCATCCAAAGGGCAGCATGTCTGTTCTAATGAATATAGCACGGTTAGGTTACTAAGTCTTTGTAGAGCTTGGGTCTCATTTATACAGCGATGCAATGGAAATTTCTATAATCGGTTGTAGATTTTAGAAACAAGGTTATGCTAAATCTTTTTGCCCTGGGACATGTAGCCGTGCAAATGTACAATTATTTTCGCAAACTCAATCTAATGGAGTAGACTCTTTATTGTCACCGAGCACACGGTAGGTACACTCCTTTATTGAGTGTTTTGTACATTGATGTTTTATTAGCGGCTACATAGTTAGATCTGCAGAAAGGGTCTCTCCACATGTAAGCCTACCTTGCCGTGGTTGGAGAGCTTGAGCGCCTCAATGATCCCGGGAGCTATGCCGGCGGGAGTTTTACTCCTGGCAGGGTCACCCAAGCCGGACAGGTCCTGGGTGAGGGGCCAGACTAAATGGGCTGAGGAGTGGGTGGAACCCTATAGGTGTAGATGCAGAACCCACCGGCGAGTGGTACATGCTCTGGTCTGCACCAATCCACCCCCACTTCATGGTTTAAATGCTTTCTTGCCTCATTCTTCACTGTTTGTCGTCTATCACGCCCATGGCGACCGTTGCCTCAATTGGCTGTGTGTGTGGTGTACCCGGAAACGGGGCCTCCCAGTACTGAGGCAAAGTTAAGTCCCCGATGTCACTTATCGGTGCAGAATTGAGAGAGATGGCTGAGCATCACAATCCCTCCTGTGTTGCAGCATGATGAGAACCCAGCATTGCACACTGAGCTTGGGGGGATCACTTGGGCACCAGACTTAATACTGGCTCTTGACTGGATGGCCGCATGCAGGAGATTTCTCCAATGGAGGGTTGGCAGGTGGTGGGTATCGGGAAGTGGCTCTGTGCAGGACGTGAGGATTCCTTGGGAGAGCCCTGAACCAGAGCACAGCATTGTGCAAGCTCTGCATAGTTGGAGAGCCCCCTGGATGACGGGGAATGCACAGTGTGCTACCCCACCTATCCCCAACTGCTAACTTAGAACCAGAAGTGGGGTCCTCTGTATGCGTGCCAGGCCAGGATAAAATGCCTGGGAAAGAGACTGGAGCTCAGAACTCCCTAACTCAAAGTTGCAGGATGGCAGAAAAGCCACGGGAAAGACAGGGCTATTTTGAAGTTAACGCAACCATATTTTCACCATACGAGCTCGGACGCCGCCTCG
The DNA here is from genome assembly GCA_024509875.1 of Oreohelix idahoensis. Lineage (NCBI taxonomy): Eukaryota > Metazoa > Mollusca > Gastropoda > Stylommatophora > Oreohelicidae > Oreohelix > Oreohelix idahoensis. The sequence goes on along the minus strand of JAMPIV010010796.1, from coordinate 472 downwards.
GTAAACAAGGTCCGCGCAGAGCAGTGACACCCCCAGGCTGCTTGCGAATAGGCTACTACTGGGAACATAAACAGATTAGGGATGAGCCCACTCTCCCGTTGAACAGGTGCTAAAGTCGTAGATACTGGGCCAGAAGGCGCACCGGAAACCACAGTATCATGCAACTCGCTTTTTTTTTCTATGGAGAGTACACCGTCAAATAAATCTCGTTCTGGTTCTCGCCCTGTGGAGCTCCACCAGGCAGGTGCAGTGCCGGGCTCTGAGCCTCGACAGAGCCCACCCTCAGCTACTGGAGGACCCTCTAGACCGTCTTGTGGAGTCAACAGACGGCGGCGGAGAACTACTGACCAAAACAAAACAGAAAAAGAGAAACCCAGAGTGCCACTTGTCATGATGCACTGGAATGCAGAGGGAGTGAACAGCAAGCAGGCTGGATACAGCAAAAAGACAGAGCTGGAAAACATCTTGTATG